>JAKUCM010007136.1:0-28169 GCA_023374145.1 Lepidium sativum | reverse complement strand
CGCTATATCTCTTTCTAACATTGCTTTATTTTCTTTTTGTTCATTTTCTAACTAAGGATATTATAATCATAATTCGGAGAGTTTTGTGCAAAAAATCTTCTTGATGTAAATATTTTTTGCATATTAATTTTTTAAATAAAATAAATACAAATTAGTATATCAATCAAAAGTTAATGCAATATAAAAGTCTTGTTTTTTTTGGTAGTTGTTGGTGACCGCAACCAAATGTCTGGTCACTGATTGTTTTTATTTTATTTTGATTTTAGTCAGTATATGAGTCTGCATATATTACTTAAGAAAAACAAGTAGTGGAGTGGTTAATAATGTCAAAGTAGAGGAGTCTGCTCTGTTTCCAATTTTAGGTTCGGTAGGAGGACGTAATAGGCAATTACGTTCTCCTTAAAAGGATCATATCAAAGACAATTCTTGGTTAAAATGCACCACATGCATAGTATCAAAATGGAATGGGCACATTGTTGACAACAGCGATGTCAGTTTATTTTCATGAGACATTCGCTCCCCTCATGACAAAGATGCCATTCTTTTCTTCAAATTTCAGCTTCTACTAGACAAAACTCAGTAAATGAAGTTCAATTTAGACTAAGAGATCTATTGCGCGACAGAGATTCTGATTGAATATTCAGTGCCATGTCAAATAAGTCATTGCGGATAGCAATGACCAAGTCACAAAAGAAAACATAGCTCACCTTTTATTTAGTTTTGTGAAATAAAAGTGGGATCTTCATATTGAGTTGAAAGTCTAAAGGTAGACTGTTACCGCAGAGATACAAAAGTCATTCATTACAAAGAAGAGCCATCAGAAGGAGACTAACCACAAAGAAAGAAATGTAAATTCCCATTAGAATATATGGCCCTCAAAGTTGAATCCTCTCTTTTTTTGGCTTTCTCTATTTCGCTAGCTGTCAAATATTTATCTTCATTAATTTATTTGAATTCAAAGATCTTTTTTATAACAAATCATTATATAATCTCTCACGTCTACTTTTAAAATGTGGTATTAATCCTTTTAAGCTTTTAAGAATTAGCTCATTGGGTTGTTGGCCTACATTGGTTTGATGGTTTCTTTCAAAGTTAGGTTAACTTTACCAAAAAAATCAGGTCAAAAAGTTTGGAAAGCTATTCAGAGGGACTAGATTTGCTTGAAGATGTATGTGAGTCTTTGCTGGACACTATTTTTACACAAATTTGTTTTTTTTTGATAAAAATATTTTTACACACTGATAGTTGTTTTTCTGTCCATAAATCTGAAACTTCTACTATTATTACAGTTTTTATAGACATCTATTTATCTATTCTTAAAGTTGAATTCCGGTAATATGTGTTAGGAAGTCGCTGCATATACGTGGAAACAACAACGTTGGCCCAATACTAATATTCAAATTGAATAAATAAAAAAGATATGCTGTTGTCTTCCCTTAGTATACGTCATAGTAAATTACAATTATATTGTGAATTATATTTTTTCCTAGGCAAGATACATTTTTGATTAGATTAAACACAAGGTCAAATTCCCTAATGGGTATGCGTCAAACCTACGGACTGTGTTGACAGTATAGAAGGAAAATTCTGTAATGTAAAAAGTCATGATTGTCATACTGTAATGCAAAGACTTTTCGCTTTTGCGATCGCCCTACTTACTGCCAAGAAATATACACGAAGCTCTGGCAGGAATTATCCTCAAATATAAATTTCAGATTAAATTGAATATATACTTTTGTATGTTATGAGATTATTTTCCTTTTTATCATGCTTAAGAGCATTTTTATGTGATCTATGCTCACAAAATCTAATAGCCAATGGAATTTGGAGGAAATATTCTCTCTTTACTTTTTGATGAAATGAAACACCTACCTGTTCATCTCCCTCGTGAAGCTGGTAATTATAATATGGATTACCGATTATATAACTAGATTTATTTAGTATAATTTATAAACAGAGCATTTAATTTGTTTACCAGAGTTTGGTGAGCCAGTTCAATATCGTTGGATGTATCAATTTGAAAGATATATGTTAAAGCTAAAGAAGAAAGTTAATAACTTGAGTCGAGTGGAAGGTTCGATTGTTGCCCAATATGTTAATGAAGATATGTGTTTATACTATTTCTATAACATGAATCGAGATTTGAAATAATTTCCAAATTTTTTTGTCAACTTTTAGGTTTTTAATTTTTAATTATTTTTTAAGTAGCTTTCGTCGGTTTTCTTAGATTAAACTCTGGCGGATACCGACGGGTATTAGAGGGAAAAATAACCGCCAAAATTTCCCCCCTTCGTCTTTCGCAACATACAACCGTACGAGCCGACATCAACTGTCAACAACATACATACGTCGTCATAAGTTTGTGAAAACTCCATTTTTATCTTTTTCTTCTCCGATTTCACTCTAATCTCTCTTAAAAGTTCAGCCGATTATGGCCAATGGCTTGCTGCGAAAACGATGCTAGACCACCAAGATCACGTAAGATTTTTACTTTTTCTAAATTTGTTTTTTTTGATTTAGATTTATAGTGAATTAGCTCAGAGAATGGAGGAATTATGCTAGATTACACTCAAATTAGGTTGAATCTACTTAGAAATAACTTAAATTACAATTGATTTGTAGGGATTTGTGAGAATTTGTGGTTTTTGCAAAAAAAAAAAATTCCCCCAAAAACCCATACGAATAGTTCTATCGATCACGTCCTCGACGATTAGAGGGGCACGATTCTGATGCCACCCTAAGTTCACCTCATAGTCCACCATGTGTGCCAGAGATACAGCCGGAGCCTTCGGTCCAACAGCAACCTCTGCATTTAACTATACTTAACTTTTTAATATTGTTTTCTTTATAAATAATAATAACTAAACATTCTTCTTAATTTTAGTTTTCGAGTCGAGGGCCAGATAATCACGTTAGTGAAGCTCATGATACAACAACTTCCTTTTGTGCATCCAACCTTCAGCAAGTTTCCATTAGGTTTGAAGGAGCAGTGGTTCGAGTCTTTCGCGGTAAAAACCCAATTTTTTTTATTATAAACATATTTTTTAATTATTAAATATTTATACTAATTATTTAACAATTGAGAGCAACATTTTAACTAGGTTGTCCATCACACGCCTCAAATTCGAAAAAAGTTCGACAAACAGTGCAGTGTTACCTACAACAACCACGTTTATGCGTGGAAGAGAGCCTGAGAAAAAGAACTAACAACCAAACCTTATGGTTACCCGGCGGATCAGTCCTGGAGTTTGTTGAATATTCGAGCCAGTCGGTAACGAAGAAGATTTATGAGCGGAACAAAAAGAACTACATAGGTGGTAAAGACGTGGAAGTGCAGGCGTTGGGGACACACAACACTGGCTGTTATACCTTCAAGCGCGTTGAACAAGATATGATAATTTTAAAATTTTAATATATGTTATTTATTTACTGTAATCTTAACAATGTTTTTGGTTTTGTAGACTATTAAAAATGGATGTGTAACAGATTGGCTCAGCCTAATGAAAGATTGTCACACGTTCAAGAAGTCTGGAAGGATCGAGGACCCGAAGGTGTTGGAGGTGGTCGAAAGGTTCGAGCATAGGACAAAGGAGCTACAAACCCAAACTCACTCAGGATGGAGCGGATCCTTCTCTTCCACTTTCTCGGGACGAATCAACAACATCTTCGTTGAGGTATTTCTTTAATCCTAATTTTTACAATCTTACATTATGTAAAATTATAATGATAGCTGTCTGAGTATTTAATTGATTCTAAGAAACTCCTCGCCGGAAGGGACGACGATTTGGACTCGGGAATCTTGTCACTGCATATGAGTTACAAGTTGGCATAGACCTAAGCCAGACGTTGGGTCTCAGTCAGCAGGAGTGGTAAGAGCTAGTGGATCTCCGTGCGAGCCACGTGACTATGAAGGAGACCCAGGACACTCTCCGCCTTTCTCAAGAGAGGCAAGAGAGAACTAAACCTCATATTGTCTGGCTCATGAGGATGTTCGACACTCCTCAGTCTTTGCTAGAAGATAACAAAACCTTGAACCCGAACTTTTCGTTATTGACTGAAAAATATTTTGTATTTGAACCTTTTTATTATAAACAATTTTTTTAATATATATAATATATTTTAAAATTAATTCTAAATCAAATTAATATTTTAAAATAAAAAATTATCATATAATTAATGGGAACTGACGGGATTAAACCCGACGACAACCGATGGGATTAAACCTATGGTAATCGACGAGACTAAATTCGATGGCAATCGATGGTAATAAACCAACGGTCAGCGACATGCCTAAACCGACAGTCACCGACGAGCTCAAAGCAATAACCTTTGACGAGTCTAAACCGATAGCCTCCAACGGACATAACCGACGTCTATTGACTGATGCTGACGAGACTTTTGTCGACTTTCTCTTGTCCGTGGAGATCGGTTTTGTCAGACGAAAATTGATAAAAACTATGTTTCCGGCAACGTTATTCCGGTTACCCTTTACTTTCAGTTTTCGTTGCCGGACAATTCTAAAATAGAATCTAAACAAAATTTTCGAAATAATTATGTGAACTGAATATTGTTTTTATTAGAACGTTTCTTATATATGTTTCTATTTGTGTGTCATGTGTCAAATTGATATGTAATGTATTTGTTCTTCTTTTGTTGGGACAATTTGTCCATAGGGTTTACAAACGGCGGAATTGATAAATGATAAGTACGACTAGGAATCATGATGAACATGATGCTATTAATAGATGACTTGTTAAATTTTATAAATATTTGTTGTCAAACAGTTTACGTATTTTGTAATGAAGTCAAACAGATTACTTAAAATAACAATTTCAAATTCCTTTGTGTGCTAGCCCAATATCTTGTCACGTTTAATAGTTAATACATATGTCATCTATATATTCCTTGCATTTTTTTGTTGATTATAGCATACATAGTATTTTGAATTAGGGACTACCATTCGAAGTACACATCCTTCTGCTTGATCAAGCGGACTTAAGTTGATTTAGAGTTCAAAAATGTCTTTACAATTTAAAATATAAAATCTTTTTCTTGAGACGTACAAGAGCGGTCAAATAGAATCTAGATTCAATAGTTTTTAGAATATATCTAAATTTGGGTCTAAAATTTTAAGAAAATTAATTATCACACAGATGGATCTATGGAATTTTAGATTTTAATTTACCTTATTAAATATACTAACAAAATGGTAACCGGTATAGTCGCTTTCAAACAGAAAATATTATGAATTTCAAAACAATTATAAAAGAGTGGTTTATATCTAACCTTGAGAAGATCAAGGCACCCTTGATATTCCCTACTACAGCTAATTTAAATTTCACGGGCTATAAATGTTACGTGGACGCGTCCTGGAAGGAAACCGATATCTACACAGGAGTCGGTTGGATTTGCTTTCCAGATTCGGTGGAAGGAATATGCTCGGGATTGATCAGGATTCATAGATGTTTATCAGCTCTTCATGCGGAATGTGAGGCAGTAATATGGGTCTTGGGAGCGCTTGTGGAGCTACATATCCAGGAAGTGGAGATCTCGACGGACTGCGAAACGGTCTTTTCTATAATCCAGCAACCAGAGGAGTGGCCGTCGTTCTTACCATACCAGGAGGAGTTTTGAAGACGTAGTCTATGGTTTTCTTCTTGCAGTTTATCGGTCATTCTCAGACAATTAAGTTATAAAGCTGATGCTCTAGCCAGGGTAGGACAGGTATTTGTCTTGTGATTTGTTTGTCATTGTTTGATTATATCGTTGTAAAAAAAAAAGAGTGGTTTATATCTTAAGTACGGTATTATTAACGACAGATCCCAATATTAAAAAGAATTATGTTTTAAAGATCCGAAATTTTTACAGTTTATCAAAGAAGAAAAAGTATTAGATATAGTATTAGTCACTTTTTCAGAAAAATATAGATTGAGCAGATAAAATCACTAACTAATAAAATAAAATATTTTATATGGCAAATTTTATCAGAATGTACCACGGTAAAACAAAACCTGAATAATCGAAGTATTAATTGTGACTCTAGATGTTCTAGATGTGGGAAGGAGAAGGAAACAATAAATCATGTTCTTTTTGAATGTTCTCCGGCAATTCAAACATGGGCTTTTTCGTGTATTCCCTCTACCAATAATATTTTTCCAGGAAACTCATGTTGATATAGACTATATGTTCTGAAGAATTCCAGATAAAATAGATGTGAAGATTTTTCCATGGTTAATTTGCTATATTTGGAAAGCAAGAAATAATAAATGCTTCTCAAATGTAAACACAAATCCACAAGATATAATTTCACATGCAGAAACATCATCTTCGGAGTGGATTAATGCTAGACGAATAGAGTCTAGTAGCCCTCCACCGGGTATAATTAGCTTCACATCGGTGTGGCCAGAGGTGGTTTTCCCTATTATTTGTCACCTAGGTTTCACAGGTTACTGATGCTTTGTTGACGGCCCGTGGAAGTGTACCGACCTTCAATCTAGACTAGGATGAATATGCTTTCCTGACTCAGTCGAGGGAGGATGGATGGGGGCACAGATAACCCGGTGTAGTCTATCCACTCTACACTTGGAGATAAAAGCAGTGCTTTGGGCGATGGAAGCCCTCTACTCTCTCCAGATTTTAGAGGTGGAAGTAGCAACTGAATGCGCACATGTGCTCAAAATATTCTTTAACCCAGAGGAATGGTCAGCTTTCCAGACATATGGGGAGGATTTTCTCAGGTTGAAGTCACTTTTTTTGTTCTTTCTTTCTTCATGTAATTTCTCGACCTCTGAACCATAAGGATGATGATCTCGCCCGTCTTTTTAAAGAGTTGGCTTATGGTTTAGTGTTATAGTTTTGAACCCAACTCTGTTGAGTTTATATATATTAATCATTTGACAAAAAATCATTATTTATTTGTACATTTTTCAAATGGAACATTGACAGACAATTATGATTTGCACTCTTTGGATCTTCAGCATAAAAACACTAAATTTCTTATAACTTAAGCGAAAAGTATAATTTTTGTAACATGTATGAGTATGTACACGATTATGTTCTGATTAGTGTCTCGGAGGAGAGATCCTCGAATATGGATTTGAGAGAAGATTTTGGTAAATCGATTCATTCAATAACTAGTGATAAACAGAAAATATAGATTTTTGTTGTCGAATCCTCAAACAACACATGATCTAGATAACTTGAATCCACAAGTTATTAAACTTGCAACTATAATGAAATAGAGCCGAATTGAGGTTCCCTATTCTAAAAGATAGATCAGGAGAACTCGACCAAATGCAGCATTGTATTATTGTCAGTTCTCTATTCTGAACATCATACTAGCGTAAGGAATCCATCTAAGGCTTGAAACAATAAACACAAAGGACACCTTTTTTGTAGAAAAACTCAAGATTTCACGATGTTTACTTTAGATTCTAAAGTGTCATACAACGATATTTTGACTAAAATAAGCAAAAAATATCACAAAAATAAATGTTCAACGGACAAGAAAAGAGAGCCGTTGGGGATTTAAAGTGTAACGGGATATGGAAAATCGAACAAAGGAAGGTCCACATGATACTATGAGTGCTAGAGCATGGTAAGATTTTCAAGGGACACCTCTAATTGGTTGAGATGTTCTCCTGGTCACCACATATAAGTTTGAAAGTTCTTAAGGCAAGCAGATCTCAGACTTGGCTTAAACGAAACTAAATTGAACTATTTTCTTGATTGAAGCGTATTTAGAGGATATGAAGGTGGTTTCATGGACTCTTGGGCTTGTAACTATAAAGTATTTAAGAACATTATCCAAGTTGTCCAAAGATAAAGCCAAATGTTACTTGGGCTGTGTAGTTTGATCTTTGGCCTTGTCGCACAATTGGATTATTGTAGATCCACCAACTCTAAAATTCATAACCTTCTATTTTGAGCTTTTTCGGAGTTAATTCAACTTCGAAATTAGCTATTTGAGTCAAGAATCCACAAAATATTTATTTTGTAACTTGGTTCTTTGTAGATCGGTTGGAAATATCCAAAGAATAACTGCACTTTCTAAGTAGAGTCTAAATATGGCAAATAAAGGTTTTTTTTTGTGTTTTCATGAGCTAGAACTACGATATGATTATTGTAAGGATTTTCAATGACATTTAAATTGTTTGAATGTTTTTATAATTATCCTTTCAATTTTCTTAAATGATATTGTTTTTAGATAAATCACTATAGTCGAGGAGTTCATCATTTGTAGATATCTGTAAACAATGAATATGATGACAAGCTTATCCAAAAAGAAAATGATTACAAAAGAAAATTAGGACAATGAATCTTAGGATGATTTTTTTACGAATAAAAACCTGACACGTGTCTACAAACAAGACCTAACGAAACTCTAACTCCGTTAAATTAACACACCGTCTACAATTTTGATATATAATCCCTTAATTTCCTTTTATTTACAAAAGACACCTATTAATTGCTCTCTTCATCTTCCTACTAAATTATAACTGCGTTTACACACTCTCCCTTTTCTTTCCGCCGAATTGTCGCAGTTCCGGCCACCACCAGGTAAATTAGCTTCATTCCCCATTCTCTTCAGGATTCGTTATCCTTCCAGCCTTAAATTCTGCCGGAAATTTCTTAAGTGGGTATTTGAAATCTGTAGTTAAGTTTTAGATTTTAGGGCTTTGCTTCTCCTGTAGTTTTTATGTGTTTGGGTTTCGGAGAGCTTTACATTCCCCTTTTCTGTTTTAAACTTGGAAGAAGCATAAGTTTGTTGCTTGCGTTTTCTTAACCTGTCTAAGTTCGTGCTCCTTCCACAGGTGAAGAAGAAAGAAAACAACTTGTCTCCAAGAATGGCTCCTAGCTCGAGGTCTCCTTCACCACGTACGAAGAGACTGAGAAGAGCTCCAGACGAGAAAAAAACTGGTAGAAGTAGAGATGGGGAAGACGAGAGGCATAATGGTAGAGAAAAGGAGAAGAGAAACAGTAGGGAAGTGGAAAGAAGGGATGGAGAAATAGGAAGAAATAGAGATAGGGGGAGAAAACGAGATTTTGATAAGGAGAAGTCGAGGGACATAACAGAGAAGGAAAATGAAGATAAGAGAAGACGGTCAGGGAGACAGGAAACTGAAGAACGGAAAAGGGCAGGAACAGATGATGAGAGACACCCTAGAGGAAGACATGAGAGATCTAGTTCACCATTAGATAGGAGTAACAATAGCAGTAGGCGTTCATCAGAAATAGCTTCTGCCTCAAGGAATGATGAGGTATTTCTGCTGCCTATCTTTAGCTTAGATATGTTCTCAATCTTCATAGTTTTTTTTTTGGGTATATACTTGTGCATATTCGTATTCTGCCTAGGAAGATGTTGTGACTGAAATTGTTTTGCTCTGGTGTATGCTAGTAAAGGTTAGTCTCTGCTGCTTGTTTCACATGAATCCTGTAATACAGCTTTCAATTGCCTGAGTCTATAACTGGAAACTGCAGCCAGCCATGTTATTGCTTAATGTTGCTGCTAAATGACAATGTCTCCTATCCTTGCCAGCATGTCCAATCTCATGTTTCTTATGTACAAGTAAATGATCATGCTTTTTCAATTGGATTCATTTTCCTGTTATAATTTCTAGTATATTTAGATTTTATATCACACAATATGTCCAATCAGTGACCTATTTCCCTCATTATTTTCTGCAAGCCCCAGGTCTTTGTTACTTCTTCAGTCATTTTGATCTCTTTTTGTCTTTTCAGCGGTCTAATGCAAGAGGGGGCGGCGATGAGACGTGGGTTTTCTTATTATTAGATTAATGTTTACAATTTTTCTTTCTCTTGTTTAACCATTTTACGTGTTTTCTTTAACAGAAATGTTGAAGAAGATTCAATTGCGAGAATGAGAGCAGTTGAAGAGGCTCTGGCAGCAAAGAAAAAGGTATCATCACAAGTATCTATTGATTTTCAATTTCCAATGTTATCTTTAGCTCATTTGGCTCGTCCATATATTGACGCTGCAATTTTAATTTTGTCATATTTTGCAGGAAGAACCCTCTTTTGAGCTATCAGGGAAACTTGCTGAAGAAACCAACAGATACAGAGGTAATATTTCTGATCTGGGCATTTTAGTTTACCCTGTTTTGGGCAGTGTCTTCTTTATATATGTGTGGAACAGTTTCCTTTGTTGACAGGGTTGCATTTTCTTTTCTTTCTTATATGTATTCGTGTCTGTAATAGGGTAAAAGTTTCATAGGCTGATAGTTAATAGCTAATCAGATCAGCAGAAATTCTCCTGGGTGCCAATTTTGCTTTTTCTCCTAGGAATGAAATTAGAGGTTTATCGTTAAATTTCACCATACACTTGAATCTTTTGCAGGTATCACCCTCCTCTTCAGTGAGCCCCCAGAGGCTAGAAAACCCATTGAAAGATGGAGACTTTATGTTTTTAAGGATGGCGAACCACTGAATGGTGAGTCTTTCAATCCTTCCTCCATCTGTCAAAGTAGTAGTTCATTTTCCTTTTATGTTGTTATTCATTGAAGTTATCTTTCTGTGATGAATCTCAGTTTCTTTTCCAGAAAATATGCAATAAATAATGTAGTGGTGATGAAAGAGTTGCTTGAGAATGTATGATGCTCTCTAGCCATGTAAACTTGATTACTGTGGTCATTGATGGTTGAGTATTCACATGATAACATGATTATTAATAATAGCCAAATTATAACTTGATACTTCTTAGAACTTGTCAGTTTATTATAATTTTTAATATTATGCGATTACATGGCTCTAAGAGGAGCAATTGTTTCTTTGGTCTTATAGTTTGTGAGTTTGGTTCCTGTGTCATTCTCATTTTGAATTCTTGAACATTGTTTTGCAGTTTAGTGAGGGTATATTCAGATTTAGCATTTTGTTTCCCTTTCTATTTGCTTTTAACACTTAATGCCCTAGAACAGTTTTCTTGATGTGTGTTTGTGGATGTTGAATTGACAGAGCCACTTTACCTCCATCGCCAAAGCTGCTATCTCTTTGGACGTGAGAGAAGGATTGCTGACATTCCTACCGATCACCCATCTTGCAGCAAACAGCATGCGGTTATTCAGTACAGGTAGGTTTCTGAGATGTAGTTCTCATTTTGGAAAATAATGACGATAAATATGATGAGAGTAACGGTTTTAGATTAGTATTAAAAGTCACCATGAATGTGCTTTTCTCAGGGAAGTGGAAAAGGAGAAACCAGATGGTATAATTGGGAAGCAAGTGAAGTAAAAATCTGTTTGCTCTTCATTTTGCTTAAAATCTGCAACGGTTCTGGCTTTATGGTAAAACTTAATTTCCCTTTGATGTCGACTTGCAGGCCTTACATTATGGATCTTGGTAGTACCAATAAGACGTACATAAATGTAAGTTCTGAATTGCAGTCTTTCTTGTTTGCGTCTTTGTCGTGATTGATACAAACCTTAGTAATGAAAACTCTTTTTACATTTTTCAGGAAAGTCCAATCGAACCACAACGGTACTACGAGCTTTTTGAGAAAGATACCATAAAGTTTGGTAACAGCAGGTATGAAGAAAATTGCAGTTCTTGTTTCCATATGAATCATTGTTGCGTCTATTCCCTTTTCAATGAATCTTTGCTTGATTGGTCATTCTTATTTGGTATTTTCAATCACGATCTTTTGGCAAGGTCTTGACATAATTTGTTTTTTTTTGGGTTGCAGCCGAGAGTATGTGCTGTTGCACGAGAATTCTGCTTAGTTAATGGAATCAGAGTCAAGCAGCATCGAGTATATCTCAACATTAGATATTAAGAGATGCTTGAGCAGCTGTCTGCTTTCTACTGTGCTAGTGACAATCTAAGACAGTATGTTAATAGCATCTAGAAAGCTTTTGCTTGTTTCATACCAACTCATGATGAACGATTAAACGTAAACATTTGATATACGATCAATATCTAGATTAAAAATTGAGCTCTCTGAAGGCTTTTGGACCAAATTTGACGAGAAGGTTGACATTTGAACTAGAGAAACCAAAACAGACATCAGTATCTTTGTAAGAAAAATCTAACTCTGCCAAAGAAAGTGATCTATGGTCAAGCCTTTTGAGTGAGGAAGCCAAGGATCAAGTCATGGATCTCCTCGCTGTTGGCTCGGTCAAGAGCGGTTCTTCCCTCAGCGTCTTTGACAGTGTAGTCAGCTCCAGCTTTAAGAAGCTCTTCAATCTTAGGCTTGTCTCCTTCTGAGGCTGCTAACATTAAAAGGATATCAACTGGGTGAATGTTTTGGTTCAGAAGAGCCTCCATCTTATCGTAGGTACCTTCAACCGCAAGCATTCCCATGTAGTTGAAATACTGCAAATTACCGAGAAAGGCAAAACTTTTTTCTCAGTTCTCTTCACAAACTCCGACAAAACACAAATACCAAAAGCTTCAAAGGCTTCAGACCATTTATTGACATATTTGCGTCTGCGTTTTCAAACGCAATCTTAGCTATATTCTACTACTCAAGAACTTAGACGTGAAGGCAAACCTGCTCGACGTCGTCTCTGTCGAAATCATCCCTTGACTGGCTGCCATAGATCCCAGCATTTTCAGCATCCACACCATTCTTTCCGAACTTGAACCAGCAAGTGGTTCTCGACCCATTGGAGGGTCCGAGTCCGATCCGGAGCTTCACAACCCGAGTTCCAAGAAATCGAGTGGAGAGCCAAAGTGAGGAAGAAGAAGAACAATTGCTGATGGTTTTGTTGTTAGAGAAGAATAAGCTCGCAGAAGCAGCTGTGCATGATGAAATGGAAGCCATGGCTGTTCCAAGCTTCTTCCGGGATTTTAACTAATATCATCCATTCGTTTTTTTTTAAATTGGATAAGATCACTTGTTTTCTCATTGGTTGATCTCCACCGTTGGATTGTTAGATATCTTCGACGATTCTCACTTTGGTGCAGAGGCTAAGTTTTACGTACAAAATACAAATAAAGAAGTTAAAAGTGATTTATACAGATTTTAAAGTTAATATGAACAACTCTTTTGAGCAATGTCAAATGTCACAAGCCTACCAATTACACAAGCAAATGTATTCTAACAAAATCAATTGAAACACCTTAGCTTCCATTAAGATAAACAGTGACATTTTCACATATGAACAGATTTTAATAGAGCCGATGAGACAAAACAACAAAAACCCTCAAGCACTGCCTCATAGTTAGCTTTCAGTAGGCCTGATTCTCTAATTCCTTCTTATTTGGCAGCATACCAGCTCTGAGCACACTTAGCATCAACACATAAATCGACTGAGAGAATATTCTTGCCGTTGAAGGGTTTACACATGCAATTCACAACTATGTCTTTAGCGATCTTCGCTGACTCACTTGGTCCTTCCAAAATTACTTCATCATGAACCTGTGTGTAGTACAAAAAGGAGACATTTAAATAAACAATCATCTAAGCATGTCGCTATGTAAAGTATCTGTGAGTAGAATTACTTGTAGAAGCAGCTTCCAACCAAGCTCCTTTAAACGTTGGTTTGTTGATATCTCAAGCATGGCGCACATGGCAACATCAGCTGCACTTCCCTATAGTAATAGTAGTAGTTGGGGTTTAACGTCGATAGATTCCAAGACGGTTAAATATCTGATGATAGGACAAACAGACCTGAACAGGAGTATTGATAGCTGCTCGTTCAATATGGTTCTTTTGGGCACGTGAGCGGTGTACAGGAAACTTACGGGCCCTCCCCAGCAATGTGAGTACATATCCATTTTTTATAGCTTCTTTCTTCCGTAGTTCTTGCCATTTCCGGACTTCTTGTCTGTCATTGTACCAGAGATTAACTGTTTCTTGAGCTTCTTCTACAGACACCTGAAAGGTGAAAATGATCTTTTGTGAGCAAATTGATCAGCAGTCAGGCATATTTATATCAATCTTAACATCTTAATTGATTGTACCTTCCAGTCTCTTGAAAGCCCAATAGCAGTCTTCCCATACGCAATCGAAAAGTTAAGCATCTTAGCTTTCCTTCTCTCAGAACCAAAGGCATCCTGGGTAAGTAACAAAACATTTGGCCAAGTGTTAGAAGAGTCGGAAACAATGTTTACTTTCTCTGTTTGCTTAAGTCAACAGTTGCTATCCTAAAAAGCTTAAGAGGGTGTCTAAATGCCCTGAAAGAGGTCAGGCTTCGGATCAATACCAACAGATATTATAAGTTTTAGCTATGCAAACAAAATGAAGAATAGACTTCAGAGCCAAGCTTTTAAGGCTTATTCAATCTCTGTTTCAAAAACAATGAACCAGGATTCACCTTCAACATTGGCACTGGTGGCTTCTCTTGTCCAGGTTGTGGGTGCCATTCAAGGAGTACTTCACCATTCTCAACAGCTTCACGAATATGTGGATACATATTCATGGCTGTTCTTGAGTGGAAGTCTCCACCAGCTATGAAAGCTTCCATCATGCTTTTGCAACGAGCAAGATGTGCTAGAATCCTAAGTTCCAGCTGAAGATAGAAAACGCCACACAGTCAACAAGTGAATTAGCTTACTAAACATCAGAAAGGTAAAATATAACTACATTTTTACCTGTCCATAATCAGCAACAATAAGTGAATTTCCAGGTGATGCTATGAAGGCCTGACGGATCTTATACCGATCTTTCTCCAATGCAGGTTGGTTCTAGACAGAGAAAAGGAGAAATTCACTAAAAAATAGAACTTGTGCATTTAAATCCAGATGTACTATATGTCCATACAAAAATAGAACTTGTGCATATAAATCCAAAGATGTAGCAGCCTTCATACCACAACAGTTTTAATTTTTTTATGAAAGGTTCATGAGTAGAGAAATTAGAGAACCTTAGTTACTAGATTGCATCTCCATTCAAGCTAAGTCTTATATTAAGTTCAAGCCATGTACCTGCAAATTCGGCCTTCTAGCTGATAAGCGCCCAGTTTCCGTGTTAATATTTAGAGAGCAGTGGACACGACCATCTTTGCCTGACACATTACTTCCCTGTCAAATAGGAATATCAGTTCCATATAAAGGCAACCTGTATGGATAAGCTAATGGAAAGAACTAGAGGTACACAGAACCCAGGGAACATTGTTTTAGGAGAACTTTTAAAAGAATTTACCTGCAACGGAAGAATAAAATTTGATATTAAGGAATCAATGGAGCAAACTTCACATAATGCAGCAATAGCATGGCAAGCCTCCTTTCCGATTTCACCCCCTCCAAACGCAGGAAATGCTGTTCCATAAGCTGATGTGTCTGATTCAACAGAAGTATGGGAGTCTTGCGTTTCTAAAGTTTTATCTGGTAGCAAAATACAATCATCATCTAAAATGTTTTCTTCTGAAGTATTTGAAATGCCCTCGAAATAGTCATATTCTGCGGAGACTTTCCCAGCTAAGGCTTTTAAGGTATCTCCACTAACAGAGGGCCAGCCTGAGTCAGTGAACTTTTCAGTGGGCAAAGGATTGTCGCTAATCCTATGCAATTTGATATTCCGGAACTTCGTAGCTTTTTTTTTCCCTTCTTCAACCACCATCTCAACATTGGGAACTTTGAATAGTTTTTCATATGGAAGAGCCTCATCATTACGACTGCTACAGATATTAACAAAACTTACAGTCAGAAACAAGCTTTAAGTATCAAAATTATGTAAATCCTGTTAGGCATCACTATAGAAATAAAATTCGATACAAAAACTCAACCCGCGAGCTTCTAGTGCGTTTCTTCATTTTAACATGGAAAAAGAATACAATTTTCACCAAAGTTTTGATACAAGAGTATCACACTCTTTTTTTGTGATAAAGTGATATGATACATATCAAATACAAAATACCAAGGTTTCTTCAAAAGCCAATTTCTGTTTGATACTATACAAGGAAAAATAAGGCAATCGGATTAAGAGTTACGAGTAGAATACCTGTTAGAAATGCCACCAAAAAAGAGCTGTCGCAATTGTGTGTCACTTCCAACATTCATATATTTCGCATCTGGACAATGCTTCGAGGCCCAGTTCCGGAACCTAGAAACAGCAATTTCTTGTTCTGCTTTGGCTACAATCTCAATCTGCGCCAAATACTCCCTATCAACAAGCATGCCTTCTGCTTCCATATTGGCAAGAAGTTCACCAAAAGGTTGCCAATACTCTTGGTAGAAGTCAAACATGTTCTTTTTTGAGATTAGATTCCCATCAAGAAACCATTGCTTCCCTTGCAGTTTGTTCTTCATGCTCTCGTAAAGCTTTAGTGTGCTTATCGAATCCAATGCGGAGTATGAGACCCAAGCTTCACGATCCTCCTTTTGAAGATCTTCAACAGGGGGAATGACCACGGTTTTCCCCACTGTTCCATCTTTTTTCAGTTTTCCCTTGCCGAAAATCGTTTTCATAGATATTTTACCAAATAACTCTGCTTCCTCCTTTGTATCAGTCCCCCCAAGAACTCTTGGGTCACTTGTAAGTGCTTCAAGTGAATAACCACCAGATGTACGTCTAGATGAATCCCACAATCTTGCCATGTGCATCGTATCACCATGGAAACCAGAAAGCTTGATACCATAATTTTTTATAATGTGGCTATCAAAGCTGTAGTTATGCCATACCTATATGTAAAGAAAAAGGACAAGTTTATCAGCGTTGTGTTAGTGATTGTTAAGACATTTCCAAATGATTTATAAAACTAAAACTAAACATGATTTGGACATTGTGGTGAGTGCTTAAGGGAGAAGAAAATAGCCAACTGTCTTTTTTGGAGAAAGAGAAATAAGATTACTCACAACAAATTAACCACAGATTTCACTGAATATATAGAGATACAGTAAGTAGTTTCTAGTTCTAGCTCACTTTTTTAATTGATGAGTCTTCGAAAAATGGCTTAAACTCAGCCAATATATTCCTTCCCTTTTCTCCAAGCACATCTACCCAGATGCATGATTTTCCGTCTCCAAAATCTGCTTCTGATCCACAATAGATACTGAAACATATAAGCTGTCCATGGTCAACAGGTGTTTCAGTCTTTACATCAATCCGGGACACCTAGAAAATTGATAATCAAAGAGCAAAAGCAGCATTACATAAAGCGTCTAGACATTAAGTACATAAGCATTATTAGACTGAGTGAACAACAATGTAATAGCAAACTAATGATCTACCTCTGTATCGCAAGCATGGACAAGATTCCTATATTGATTTATGAGCTTAGCCACGGTTTCCTTGGCAGTAGACACATTGTCAATAACAAAAACACGATTATAAATTTTCCTGAGGTTTGCACGCACTTTTGACAAGCAGGTGCCTTCTTTCCCTTTTGAAATCAGTACTGTCTTCTTATCACTTGCATGGTCAAAAGACGTATCGGTGTTATCCGGTCTTTGTTTTCCGTGAACATCTTTGTCTCCGCTCAGTGTCACGTCTGTTGTTTCCCCAACCTCAATATTCTTGCTTGGTAATGCTATGACCGGTCCTCTTAGACTCTTCTGTTGCAACAAGCCATTCAATTCTCTATCAAGTGTGGTAATATCACCTTTGGGCTTCAGCTTGTAATCGAAGTTCTGGCAATTGCCATAAGATTGAACATCGTCTATTTTGGGCACAAAGCCTTTGAAATAATAACTGCCATTACCAGAAGCATCATCCTGGCTGTTAGCATATTCGCCATTTCTTCCTCTTATCTTATTAACTTCATCCCTCCAAGCAATTATAGTTCCAGTTTGTTTCACAGTGGGCGGAACCATTCTAGCCGTCTTAGATCCCAAGTTAAGTTTCCACTCTCCACCGAAATCAACAGAAGATGACCGTTGATGACCTGAATGGTGAAACCCATGGGAACTTCCACAAGCCGTATCAGTGGAATATCCGGCATTGCCCTTTGTGATAGCTATCTTTCTGCAGATTATAAGCACCAACAAAATGGTCTCAACAAAAAAAGAACATTGTAGCTCGGAATAATAATCAACCACCCCTAATTTAAACACATTGCTCCTCTTAACCAAGAAGGTTAGTCAAGAGCAGACTCCTAAATACCTTTTATACTTGAATACGGAACCTTCAAATGGAAAAAATAAGGATCCTAAGTGAGAAACTGAATACCCAGTCAACCAAACTTTACCTGCTACTTCAACTAGCCAAACGTTAATCACCGATAAAGTAACCAACAATACAATTACGAAACAGAGTAATTGACAAACGGGTAAAGTTAAGTCTCGATGAAACCCTTCAACTAAGAACAGATGATAAAAGCTGTAAACCTGCAAAGGATTCTACGGCGAGGCACAAGGAACGAAAGAAGTGAAGAAGAAACGCGAGGACGACGCGAAACCCAGAAAGAGGAAGGAGAGAAGTGACGAAGAGACACCCCCATGACGGTAAGCGAAGCGACTCTTCCCAACTGAAGGGATTATGGTGTCGATTTTGTCGTTTTTCACAGAGCTGAGCTGGTGGCCATTCCTCGATGACAAACCCTTAAACCCCTTTCCCCTTTTATCTTCTTAAATTATATAATTAATTATCATTGTTAGTGTCTTTTGTCCATCCATGTTCCTTTTGAATGAGATGCAAATTGTTCTTCATTTGAACACAATTATATGTTTCATCCAAATATCCTATCTAAAATCATTCAAAATTTTACAAAACTTTAGATATATTTGGATAGTGCATTTAGATAAATATGGATTTTCAAAAATTTATAAAGAGTAAAATACCCTTAAAATATTAACAAATATTTTTAATCTATATTAACAAAAATATTATCATCTCTTATATATTTTTATTGTTCTCTCTCTATTTTTTTGTTTTCTCTTATCTTCCTTTACTCTCTTATCTTCCTTTACTCTTACTTTCTTTTTACTATTATTTCTCTTTTTTTTATTTTCTCTCTTCATTTTTATTCTTTTTTCAATTTTAATCTTTCTCCCCTATTTCACTAGGTCCTCACTTTTATTTTTTTTTACTCTTTCACCTCATTTTCACTCTTTCTTCTTTTTACTCTCTCACTGCATTTTCACTCTCTCTTTTCTTTTTTATTCTCTCTTCTCATTTTTACTTTTTTTTTTACTCTCTCTCCTCATTTGTACATTTTTTTTACTCTCTCACCATATATTTACTATCTCTCCTCATTTTTACACTATCTCCTCTCTTTTAGTCTCTCATTTTTACTGTCATTCCTCTTTTTACTCTTTCTCCTCTTATTTTCTGTCTCTTAATTTTTGCTATCCTTTCTCTTTTTCACTCTCTCTCATATTTTTCATTCTCTCTCCTCTTTTCATTCTCTCTCATATTTTTACTCTCTTTCCTCATTTTTACTCTCTCTCTTATTTTTTACTCTCTCCTCATGTTTACTCTATTTTCAATTTTACTCTTTCTCCTCATTTTTACTCTCTATCTTCTTTTTTCTCTCTCACTTCTTTTACTCTCTCTCATTTTGAGTCTCTTTCCTCTTTTCTATTTTTTCTCCTATTTTTTACTATTTCTCCTCTTTTTTACTCTCTCATCTTTTAAACTATGTAATTAAACAATTTTATTAGTTATTTTAAAAATAATTTTGATACTTATGTAGTTGTAATATAATTTAGATCATAAAAAACAGTTTAACACAAAACATGTCTTTTCACTCATTTGTTTACAGACCATATTCAAATAATTTATATAAATGCACAAAGAAACACAATTTCATCCAAACACATCATCCAAATGTAGTTTTCAGATTAGAAAAATAACATCATCCAGAAGAATCATCGAGACGCATCATCAAAACGCGTCATCCAAATATAGTTTTAAGATGAGGAAAAGAACAGACCCATATTGTAGATAAACGAAATAATGACCAATTTATTTCCCAAGTATTTTTTTATTGGGTACTCTCCAAGTATTTGAAATTAGCAAAAAAATTCCCCACGTTTAATGTATGTTAAATTTGATCCTTATTTTCCGTTAATTTCGCAAATTAATAAACTTTTTAAAATTCATGTTTATTCTGTAAATATTACTTTTAAATGATAATTCTCTGACTCTGGTTATAATTAAACAAGTTTACTTTTTCCCCTAAGAAGAATCATAACTCATGAGCAAATCGATTCATCCATGATAGAAGCTTAAACAGATCAAACATATTTTAAAAAAAAAAATCTGAGAGAAATATGATTGAAAAAAGAAAAAAGAAAGAGAAACCGTTCAATTAGATAGAACAAATATAAGTTGAACAAAGAATCTGTAAGCTCGAGTTTGAAAAGCTCCATCTTGAAAAACACCATTTTGAGAAACTCTGTCTTAAGAAGAATTACTTTGAGAAGCTCCAACTTGAGTATCACCACTTTCTCAAGATTATGTTTGAGAAGATCTTCCATCAATCTATAAATTGAAACAACGAGTTCATAACCAATTTACATAACTAATTCATTTAACCAATTTATACAAACACTTGAATATTCAAATACAATAAATCTGGTTCTTTCTAGGATATCCTCTTTGACATTGTGATTGAGGATATGTTGGTCGATTAGGGCACCTAATTTTATTATGTCTTCTTCGTTAATAGGTGGAACATGTTCCAACTCTACCATGTTGTGTCAACTTGTACTTATTGGAAGAAGATTCATGAGAAACATTTTTCCTAGCATGTACATTTGGTTTCCTTTTGTTAAACTTTGGTGGTGGTGGTAAAACTGGTAAACAACCCGACCTTGACCATAATTTTCAGCCGAGCGTACAACTCACACCACCAAGAACTCAAATAAAAATCGAAGACATAATCATCAAATATTGTTCTGATGACACAATACATGTATATATGGTATACTATTTAACAACCAATAGCCACAACCACAAGATGATCCTACTATATCAACACGATAACAAATCACCTAAATAATCAACTTCATGAAAATGTAAATACACTCCTCTTTGCATTCTTCTCCCTCACATTTCTATTGAATTATTTATAGTTGTTACTGAGGTTATCATTACAACAATAATTGAGTTTAAAGAAATCTTGAGACCATCTTTTGGTGTAGACAACTGAAGGGAATCATATGCGCCTTTATTATACTTTTTCGTTTCTTCCGAATTCTCCTCAAATTCTGGTACGGTGTAGCTACGTGCTATATTTCAAAAGAGCTGCTCAATGTATTTGTTAGTTTTATTCTCATTTTTAAGGATATGTCTAGCACACATCCGATGTTCAGCCCTTGGAAGCTCATCACAAACTACATTTGACAATCCATGCCATATCAAGAAACCAATCACTGCATTACAATAATAGCTGCTACTATTGTCTTTCAAATATTTTCTCTTCATCATAGTAGTTGATGACACCGTTGACACCACTCAAACCATGCTAAATGAACTACAAAAACAGGTCATTTGAGATGGCGTTTTGCGATGCCATATGAAAATCGCAAAATTGCTTCAGATTTGCAATAGTCTTGCGATAAATTTTGCCACGTCACAAAAATGCGACAAAATAAAAACGTCGCAATTCTGCGACACTTTTGTGTTGTTTTTGAAACAGTGCTACTACGTAACACAGAACCTCGCAAGTGCGTAGCAAATCTGTGATGCTTTTGGGATAAACTTCTTGCATTGCAAAATTATGACATCATTACGATGGTTTTGTTATGTATGAAAATAACATCGCAATTCCATAGCAAACTTTCATTTTTCCCTATAAATAGTCCTTCATAAGATTGGCTCTTCACACCAAATCACAAGCATTAAGAGAGAGAAAGTAGTGAGAGAAAACAAATTCGGCAAAAAAAAAGCTCGAGAAATTTAAATCATCTAAAAAGAAAAGATTTTTAATATAAAAATCAATGACGTTGGAACATGAAGTGTTTGCATTATGATGATGGATGTATAATCAAAGAGATATGGAGACTAGAGAAGTGACAAAGGAGTTTCAAGATGGGTTGCGAACATTCATAAATCAAGGGGCTAATAACCCATTTACTCTGAATGATGATAACATCTTTTGTCTGTGTATAAAGTGTGGGAACAATAAATATTTATATATTGATATGGTGAAAGACATGTATATAATAAGGATTTACTCCTAACTATTATGTCTTGTTTTCACATGGGGAGGGGTACAGTTTGGTACTGGAAGTAGTAGTACGGGTGTTGGTGTTGATTTTGTGGGAAACCAAGATATCGAGCAACATGTGGAAGGATGCATGTCACATACAAACATATGTGGTATTTGCCAATCACTGATAGATTGAAACAATTATATCAATCGGAAATGACATATTCGGCAATGAGATGACAAGCAGAACATATAGTAAACGATGGCGAGGTCACACATCCTTCAGATGCAATTGCTTTGAAACATTTTCAAACGGTACATTTTGACTTTGGTAAAGAGTCTAGGAACATTTATCTAGGTTTGTGCACTGATGGATTTAGCTTATTTGGTTTGTCTAGGAGACAATTTTCTCTATAACCTGTTATATTGATGTTATATACTCTTCTACCGGATATGTGCATGCGAAGCAAATTTTTGTTTATGACTATTTTAGTGTCAGGTCCTAGTCATCCTAAGCGTTCATGTGTTCCTGCAACCTCTGATTCACAAGCTGAAATATTTATGGTATAGAGGTATTTGCACATTCGATTACTCGCAGCAGCAAAATTTCAAGATGCATGCAGTTTTATTGTGAACAATAAGTAACTTCCCGGCGTATTGAATGTTATCTGGATGGATGAAACATGAAAGGTTATGTTGTCCATATTGTATGAGTTGGTTTAATGCATTTCAACTAAAGCATGATAATAAATCATGTTGGTTTGATTGTCATCATCGGTTTTTCTCCATGCATTATCCATACCGAAGAAACAAGAAATTATTCAAGAAGAACAAGGTTGTGTGTGTTCCTCCCCCACCACACATGTCAAACAGTGATATGTTGGAGCAAATTGATCATTAAGGAGCTCTGGAAACATGTAAACGTGTGGGCAATTGGCACACTCCAACAAATATGCCTGACGGATATGGTGATTCTCACTATTAGCCCAAAATAGTATCATTGGAGAACTCCCATATTGGAAAGATCTCTTAATATGACACAATCTTGATCCGATGCACATCGTTTAAAACTTTTTTGATAACACTATGAACACAATTTTAAATGTGTAGGGAAAAAGTAAAAATAATTTCAAAGCAAGGTTGGACTTAGCCGAAATATGTGCAAGGCCGAGTTTCATATCACAAGGGATGGTAAACTTCCGATTCCAATATTTTGGTTGTTAAGAGAAGCTAAACAGACATTGTTTAATTGGATTTCATTAGATGTAAATTTTTCCGATGGTTACATGTCCAAATTCTCAAGATGTATAGAACAAGTGAAAAAAAATATATGGTATGAAGAGTCATAATTGCCATGTATTCATGCAGCGACTACTTCGTTTCGCATTACTTGAGCTTGTACCTACTACTGTCCATGAATCAATTACCAAAAGAATTCGTATAGTTTTTATTTTCTCATTCTATTTATTATAAAATGGTTTAATTATATAGTAAATATCAATGGATGACATATCTCAACTAGAAACTAACATTACATGGTTGCTCTATAACTTGGAAAAAAACTTTCCACCTACATTTTTTGATGTGATGAAACATCTTCCAATCCACATGCCATATGAAGCAGCTCTTGGTGGCTCCATTCAATTTTGATGGATGTACCCGTTTGAGCGATTCATGGGTCATCTAAAACGAAAAGTAAAAAACCAAGCAAAAGTGGAAGGATCCATCGTTTCAGGAAGTCTGATATAGGAAATTTCTCATTTCACTTCATATTAATTTACTCCAACCTTCAAAACAAAACAAGCCTAGTAGGTCGATATGACGATGGAGAGGTTGCACCATCATATGCCATCGCGGTTCCTGAAATTGTCTCCCATCTCATCTCTCTTCTCTCATCTCATCTCATCTCTCTTCTTTTGTTATTTTTACACCGACAAAGGTATCTCCGGCCAGAAATCTCCATTGTCGCGTAGCTCTGCCTCTCTCCACCATCGACGACCTCTCCTCTCCTCCTCTTCTCAATGTAAGTGACTACTTTCTTCAATATTGGGTTTGGAAGGTAGATCTACGATTGAATTTGTTAGATTTAGGATTGTAATGTGTTTTTCAATTTACAAAACGTTTCTAGTATTTACAAAACATTTTTTGGATTTACAAAACGTTTTTAGGATTTACAAAACGTTTTGTGATTTACAATCTTTTTTTGTCTTTCCTAAACATTTTTTGGATTTATAAAATGTTTTTTGGATTTATAAAACGTTTTTATATTTACAAAACATCTTAGAATTTTTAAACAATTTTAATAACATTTTGAAATTTTCAAAAAGTTATTAAAGCTTTTGTAATTTTTAAAAATGTTTTGTGGTTTATTTATACTTTTTTTTATAAAATTATTTTGAATAATACTTTTTGGTTTTAACAAAGCATTTTTAATAATTACCAAAAAATTCAATGATTTCGAAAACGTTTTTGCATGTTTTACAAATTTTAAAAACTTTTAATTGAAGAACTTTTTTATAAGTTTTGCCTTTATATGGTTTAGATTTTTATATGTTTTGTAATATTTTTTATCAGATTAATAGAATTTGTTTTTTGGAAAAAGGTTTTTTGGTTTAACAAAACATCTTCAATAATTAACAAAGAAATTTCAAAAATGTTTTTGATATTTTTTTATTATTTTAGATGTCTGGAAGTCATAATCCTTACACACGATATCTTTCTGAGGTTGGTAAAATCCTTCAACCCACTCCTGGATCGGGTACAAGATTTGTTCCTCTGAAGCGGGGTGCTAGTTTAATTAGGTAGCGAGGGTTTTCCCTAGTAGCAGATACTGCTTGTGCATCTTTGAGTGTTTACCAGCCCTTGACGCCAAACACTGCTGTAGGGATGACT
Organism: Lepidium sativum; assembly: GCA_023374145.1. Lineage (NCBI taxonomy): Eukaryota > Viridiplantae > Streptophyta > Magnoliopsida > Brassicales > Brassicaceae > Lepidium > Lepidium sativum. The sequence goes on along the minus strand of JAKUCM010007136.1, from coordinate 3,285 downwards.
ATCGAGGATGTTCTCTCCGATCCCGTCCACAATATCTTCCTAATCTCCATCCAAATCGTCCGCCCGGAACTTTGTGGTATGTTATTAAATCTCTAAATTAGTTAATTTATACATTTATTATTATCAATTTTAAATTTTTTGCTAGATTTAAAATATGTAGATTTGATGACCACAGGATATTGGCGACAAAAATTCATGAAATATTTGAATGGGATTTCCAAGAACCGCACGCTAATTATACCTAGATCCCGCTTCACATCGTCGACAAATGGTTCATAACTTTTGCGTAATTTTTTTCTATTTTATTTTATTAATCTTTTTTTTGTTATCTAAGGTTTATTATAGTAATTTAATCATTTTTTGTAGCAATGTTTCCACTGGGATTTTTTGATTATACCGCAAGTCCGTAAAGAGTTTGAGGCGGTTTTGAGGACATGGATGGGGAATCAAGTAGGACGTTGGAAGGGTACATGGAAGAAGAGGGCAACGAAGCAATGCCCCTAATGGTTCAAAGATTCAGTTTGGGAATGTCTTATTATATTGGCAAGATCTGAACTCCCAGAAGAAGAGCACTAGTTGTCGGGTAGCTCAACAGTCTGATCCTGATAACAGCGGCCCACACAAGTATTGCTTGGTACAAACTTCATTTAAAGCCTAAGCCCGCAAACAAGTAAGTATTTCGAATTCAATTTATTGAAAAAAATTAAATATATCATATGACATTTTATTCCAATAATATCTGATATTCTAAACACTTTTTACCTGACCAAACGGAACAAGGATGAAGTTTTTGTGCAAAAAATCGAAGAAGATCTACAACGAGGTTACTGCAAAGTTCCAGGAACTGACTTAGAATTACGATGATGAGAGCTCTGCATCCGTTGGATTATCGACTGCACACAGAGCAACAAAATATACGCATGAGTAATTTAAATTCTTTCTTTTATTTTAATTTTATATTCATTACAGTAACTTTTAAATTTTCTTTTATTAGATCGCTCCCCATAAAAAGGGAAGATTGTTTGGAATGAGTTCACTCGAATCGAGAAATGAGTAGTGTATATTGCCGCAAGGATTCTCTCAATCCTCTAGAGCTTCTAAAGATCTGAGAGAGATACTAGATCATCAATCATATGAGTTATATTGGATGAACAATGAGCTAGCTAAAGAGAAGAAAAAAATATCAACATATGATCGATTGTGGTCTATCATGGCAAAGAAGGACCCAAAGTTAGCTGATGTCTTTACGAAGTTCAATGTTGAAGATGCGAGTTCCGGCTCGGTGAATTTGGACCAGTCATATTATTTTTAGATTTCTAAAAACATTTCTAAATATTTTCATTTTTATTTATTTGAATGTTTTTTTTTCTAGTGTCGTTTTTTATATATTTTTTAATAAGTATAAAACTTCCATCGCAGAAACGCTGCAAAAGTCGACCTCGCAGAAACGTCGCAAATGATGATCTTGCAGAAACGTCGCAAATAACGACCTTACAAAGACGTCGCAAAGGCACACATCGCAGAAACATTGCAACTACACAATCCAAATAGTACCTCACATTATCGTTGCATAGAATGATGTTGCAAAAGAATTTCACATATTGGTCTTGCATATCAGTTGCAAACCCTACACCGCAGTAACCTCACAGGTTTTGGCCTCGTTGTTACGTCGTATTCCCTGCTTTACATTTGCAGTGAACATTTTGCAATACCTTTACGACAACTTTTCCGTTGCAAGACTTGCAACACCCATGCGATAGATTTGTCTATACGACTAACAAACAACGACATATTTGTTTATGTTGCAAGGCTGGTTTAATTGGTCATTTGCGACTCTCCTGTGATGCTTTCTTCCTTCGCAAATGACCAGTTTTCTTGTGATGTGAACATGGTTGATTTTACAAAACTAATGTCTACCACTTACATGACATTGAACCTTCAAATCAACTCCCTGCTAGACAACTATGACCTTGCTTGGATGTCATTCTTTACAACTAAATCATGTTCTTTGTGTCCCTAACCTAAGTAAAAATCTTATATCCATTTACAAACCTTGTAACAGTAACAAAATTTATGTTGAATTCTTCCCTTCCTATTTTTAGATGAAGGATCGAGGCTCCCGTTAATCCAAGGAAAGACAAAGGATGAGCTCTATGAGTAATTGGCAGCAACCACCACCTTTAATTTAACTTTCGTAAGCACATCTCAAATTGTCCCAAAAATATTGGCATACGACATGGTGTATGCAAAACCTGTGATGACACCAATTCATCACCTGAGCTCAGTTTCCGTACATGATCACCTCTACCTAAAGTTACAACATATTGAAAACTCATCAGAATTTTCCAGTATCTTGCATTCACCAGATTAGACTTCTCATATGCGATGAATCGATTGTCTCAAAACATACACCAACCAATCGATGCACATTAGCAAGCGATCAAAAGAATACTCAGGTACTTATCTGGAACTATTACTCGTGGAATCTATTTCGTGACAAAAAATGAACTAACACTCCATTTTCTTAGATGCTAACTAGGCTGGAGATTCTGATGATTTTGTTCCCACCTACGCATATATTGTATACTTGGGTAAACATCTTATCTCGTGGTAAGCTAATAAGCATAAAGGAATAGCAAGATTGTCAACAAAAGCAGAGTAGCAAGCTGTAGCAAACACATCATTTGAAATTCAATGGATCTGCAACTTATTATCATAATTTGGAATTTAACTTCCAGCAACACCAGTCATATAAATTGACAATGAGGGGCCATTTTCCTTGTAGCAAATCCAATTTTCCATTAAATGACAAAATATATAACCATTGACTATGACTTTGTGAGAGGAAAATTCCAACAAGGAGCCCTACAAGTAGCTTATGTCAACACAAAATACCAATTTTTTCGATGTGTTAACAAATCCATTTTCTCGTGCTTAGTTCGTAAACCCTTATGACAAAATTGGAGTGCTTTACACCCCTCCATCTTGAAAAAGCGTGCTAGTGATATTATGGCGATCACATTTACTTAGTCAATATCTAATGGAGCAGATTACAAAAGTTGCATATTGTACAAAAACCATATATGTCTTTATCCTTGTATAATTCTATATGTACATATGTAAAGCTTTCTTTTTTTCTTTTGCCAATATAATTAAAGCTTTCAAAAATATTCTTCTTACGATCATTCCCTCCATGATAAATAATAAACTATTGAACTAGAGCTGGTCTGATTCAAATTTTTCTGGTTTAGGAATTGAACTAGTCTGATTGATTCTCTCTCTTTT
>JAKUCM010007135.1:0-28833 GCA_023374145.1 Lepidium sativum | reverse complement strand
CAAAAGGTTTTATTGCGTTTACATGAACATCATTAGTCTTTCAATCCAAACCATAGTTTATCTATACTTTTTTTTTCTTCATCGAGCATAATGTCTTCGTTTAGTCTATTACCATATCAAGAACTTCACAACTTAGTTATCATTGTTTTGTTTCCTATAAGTAATGAATTAGTTATCCTCTAAATAATTACTTTAATGTTTACAGTTCTTTTCATACTTAACTCTAAAAATAATATTTATCTAATCAAATTATGCAGCACAATCCGATGATCAATCAAGCTACAAGAAGTTTATTGCAGAGACTTTTGAGAAAATATTCAGAAAAGATTCACAATTACCTAGCAGCAACATAAATCACTTTCAAGGTATTTTAACAAAACAATCCCAATCACGAACTCAGATTCTAAATAATCTATCAACGGTAATCTATTTCTTCAGAATATAAGTAAATTTAAAATCGGTTCACGTAATTTATATTTCCGTCTCTAAATTTACTAATCGAATAGCTATAATAAGCTCATGATATACGTAGACATTTTTTTCTTTGTTTCTTAAATATTAAACCCTAAATGGTATGATCATATAAATTTGGCTGTTTCTTAAATTCTAAACCCTAAACTGTTGTTTTGTTTGTTCTTAAATTTTGTTTGTTTCTTAAATTTTAGGGTATAATTTGGTTATTAGATGCACTTTACAATAAATTGAATTTACTATAAATTCGTGGATAATTTAAAATATTGTTTTCATGAACTTATTACTAATCCAATAGTTACAAATTAAATAAGTAGTTTATTTCACTTCCAATTAAATATATTTAAAATTAAATAAGTATTATATAATGTATGTATTATTATCGTCATATTTTAAAATATATTTAAATTAAATAAGTAGAAAATAGCATATGTACTATGGTCGTCATCTTATAATTTTATGAATATAATTCATATAAATCTACTGTAGAAACAAAATTGATCTTAGATCTACTGCTATGAAATTGATATATATATATATATATATTATGTAGAAAAAATTTCAGTAATAGACCCTTATCTTTCCTAATATACGAAATTGATGTATAACAAATATTGAAATAGAAATTGTTGATTACATCTATAACAATGTTAAAATTTTAATCTTTAGGGATAAACACCAATAGCAGTATTGATTCCGAAGGTAAACCTTTAATATTTATTTATGTCAATTAGTTTTATATTTAATTTTGTTATTACTATGTACCCTTTACTAATTGTTCATATTTGCTTATTGAGGTTTGTGGCCAAATAGCAATGAATATGATTCTGATTCATCTACTGACTCATTAAGTCATATTGATCCTTTATCAAATAAGTCTATTGCATTGTCGAATTCTTCTGCAAACCGGAATCATATATCAAATGAAAATCATATAATCACAGAATCTGTTCTTCAATATAAAGGTAATGGTGTTGTTATTTTTCTTATAAATTAGTTATAAATACAATATTACATATTTTAAAAATTTAACCAAACTGGATTACTTAGATTTCGGTGACCCTATACATGAATGCAAATTTTGTGGGGCTGCTATGTGGTATAATGAGAGATTGGAGAAGAAAAAGTTTTCAGTAGATCTGAAATTCTCAATGTGTTGTATGAAAGGTAAAATAAAGTTGCCAAAACTGAAGATGCCTCTAAAGGAGTTGATCGAATTGCTAACAGGTTATGATGAAAAAAGTAGAAATTTTCGTGAGAACATAAGGGCATATAACATGATGTACTCATTTACCTCTCTTGGTGGAAAAATAGATCACTCTATCAATATAGGTCGTGGCCCTAAAATTTTCAGACTTCATGGGGAAAACTACCATCTAATAGGAAGTATGTTACCTCCTGATGGACAAGATCCTAGGTTCTCACAAATCTACATACATGATACATGTAATGAAGTTATGAACAGGCTGAAAGCTTTTTGGTAATATTATTTTCTATTTTTGATTCTATTTCATTTAAGTACTATATATTCACTCTATCTAATCCATTTTTATTTATTATTATTAATCTATTTACAACAAATATGGATTAAAAAAAATAGATGATGGTCGTGATAGTTTGCGAACAGATATTGTGGAATCAATAAGCAAAATGTTGCACGAGGTAAATTTTCATGTCAAAGCTTTCCTTACTTACAAAGAGAGGTTTAAGGACGAAGATACATAAACACTTCACTTTGTACTCTTAAACGAACGGTGTAAAGATGGACGACTTTATAACAGTCCCACCTCATCAGAAGTTACAGCTTTGGTCGTTGGTGATTTTGTTTTGGACATGGACAAGAGGGATATTGTTCTTGAGACAAAATCTGGTAAACTCAAAAGGATAAGTGAGTTGCATCCATCATATCTACCACTGCAATACCCTATAATTTTTCCTCACAGAGAAGATGGATGGCATTTAGGCATCGAGAATAATTTCTCAGGTAGAGAAGGGAATAAGCAGAATACTGTTAGTATGAGACAATGGTTTGCTTATCGTATTCAGGACAGAAAGGATGAATCTCCTATTCTATTGAACTCAAGAAATCTATTTCAACAGTTTTTGGTTGATGGATACACTACAATAGAAGCTAACAACATGGGGTACATAAGAAAGAATCAGCCTAAACTTCGGTCTGCAACATATGAGAGTGTCAAGAACTCTACTGCTCAAGGGAATTATGATTTGAATGATCAAGGATCCATGATTTTTATTCCATCATCTTTTACATGCGGAGAAAGATATATGAGGCAGAATTATATGGATGTCGTGGCTCTTTGCAAATATTTAGGTTTTCCAGATCTTTTTATTACTTTTACATGTAATCCTAAGTGGCCAGAAGTGACAAGATATCTAGCCAAGATGAATTTGAGATCTGAAGACAGACCATATATTTTGTGTAGAATGTTCAAAATGAAGCTTGATAGTCTTTTGGATGATTTGACTGGAAACAATGGTGTTTTTGGAAAGAATTCTGCTGGTATGTTTTATAATTGTAATTTTGCAAAATACTTTGTTTAATCATTTTTAAATGAGGTAATTAATCATTTTTAACTTTGTTTAATGCAGCTATGTACACAGTAGAGTTCCAAAAACGAGGACTTCCACATGCTCATATTTTACTCTATATGCATCAAGATTTTAAATATCCGAATTCCAAAGATATTAATGCTATAATTAGTGCAGAGATACCAGATAAAGAAAAAGAGCCAGATTACTATGACGTTGTAAAGGACATGATGATTCATGGACCATGTGGTGCTGTTAATCTGGCTTCACCTTGCATGAAAGATGGAAAGTGTTCAAAGTTTTACCCAAAAAAATTTGAGGAAAGCACATCGGTTGATCAAGATGGATATCCTGTTCATAGACGTCGTGACAATGGCAGATTTGTGGTTAAGAATGATTTTAAATGTGATAATAGATATGTCGTTCCTCACAACAAGTATCTATCTATTCGTTATCAAGCACATATAAATGTTGAATGGTGTAACCAATCAAGATTCATTAAATACTTATTTAAGTATATTAATAAAGGACAAGACAGAATAACATTTGTATTAAGGAAATCTAGACCACAGGAACAACAACCGGCTGAAGTTATAAACGAAGTTGGAAATGATTGTGAAGAAAGAATAGAAAATGAAATCAAGTCATATTTTGACTCCAGGTATGTTGTTATTTTATATGATTTAAACAACTTGATAACTATTATTATCGTACGTTTAATAGATGACTTTTAAAATTATATGACCATTATAAACTTTATCATGTTCTCACAATCTTGATCTCTCAATCAAGCAAAGAAAAAATGGAGACTTTTGATGAATTGGCAATAAGTTTGGTGAAAAGAAAAGATGATTAGAGATCATGTGTGAGAGAATGGAATGATCATGGCCGGCAACGAAGTGAGTTAATAAAAAAATGAATAAGAAAAAGAAAAGATGGGAAATACACGTTACAAAGATATGTTGCAGAGATTGAGTGGCCATGAAGAAAAGGGTTAGGAGGAAGGTGTAACGTGGGAATCACTCACTATGTTCTTTTATTTCTAAGTCTATTAATGGTCTCATTTTAAAAAATTAACCATCTGCCTCTTATATGGTTTTTTTTTACGTATATAGTATTATTTTTCATACATTTTTATACATGTGATATGCTCCTAATTAGTAATCTGCTGGTTATATATGTTGTCATTAGTGTCTTTTTTTATTGATTTATTTATGTTTCGATAAACACATTATTTGCCAATATCTATGGACCAGTCGTAATTCTTATTGCTTTATCGTGTAGTCTAGCATTTATATATTTTTGGCCAGGACTATTATTACTTTATCATGTTAACTTACTATGTATAAACAATTTTCTATATATTATACAGGTATGTATCGGCATGTGAGGCCACTTGGAGGATACTAGCATTTCCTATACATTATAGGTCTATTCCTGTTGAGAAGCTTTCTTTCCATGAGAAGGATCAACAAGTTGTTGTGTGGAAAGATGATGAACCTGTAGAAAGTCTTTTGAATAGGAAGTCCATAGATCAATCAATGTTTTTGGCTTGGATGGAGCGTAATAAGATTGATGAAGATGCTAAGAGTCTAACATATGCTGAGTTCCCTACAAAGTATGTATACAATAAAAAGGACAAACTTTGGAATAGGAGGAAGAGGAATAAGTTTGCTATAGGACGTATCTATTATGTTCCTCCTTCTCTTCGAGAGTTATTCTATTTGAGAATACTTCTTAACATAGTCAAAGGTCCTACATGTTATGAAGATATAAGAACTTTCGACGGTGTTCTATATGATAATTTTAAAGAGGCATGTATTGCTAGAGGATAACTAGAAGATGATTTTGAATATATAGAAGCAATTGTTGGTGCAAGTCAATGGTCATCCGCATCTTCTTTGCGTCAGGTTTTTGTGCACATGTTAATGACACATAGCTTATCAGCACAAGAAAATGTGTGGGAGAGTATTTGGGAATATCTTTCGGAAGATATACAGTATAAAAAACGAAAATTATACTCTATGCAAGGTATGTGTAATTTTATTTACAAAATCTCATGCTAAAATAAAAAAATTCCATGTTTTTAATTCTCTATATATATTGTTTATATTCTCTAACTCACATTTAAATTATATTATTTGTACAGAGCTTACATTGAATGAGAGTCAACTTAGGAATTATACATTAATTGAGTTGGACTCCATATTGAAAGATAGTGGGAGTTCTTTGTCTAGATTTGATTCAATGCCTTAAATAGCTGCGGACGTGGACCTTAGTGCAGCTACAATGAATCATTTTTTGTTCGAAGAAAGTAATTATGATTGTGAGGAATTGAAAAGGGAACATGATAGAGATGTCCAACAATTGACTCTTGAGCAGAAACATGTATATAATAATGTAGTTGATTCAGTTCTCAATGATAGAGGTGGAGTTTTCTTCGTTTACGGTTTTGGAGGAACAGGGAAAACATATCTATGGAAAGTCTTATCCTCAGCTATTCGCTATAGAGGTAAGATTGTTCTCAATGTTGCTTCAATTGGGATAGCATCTTTGTTATTGGTTGGAGGAAGGACAGCTCATTCCCGATTCGGAATCCCTATACATCCAGATGACTTTACCACTTGCTCTATGAAGAAAGGATCTGATTTGGCTAATTTAATGAAAGACTCATCTCTTATTATATGGGATGAAGCACCAATGATGAGTAAGCATTGCTTTGAATCTCTAGACAGGAGTTTAATGGATATCATTGGTATAAATGATAGATCATTTGATGGTAAGGTAGTCGTTTTTGGTGGTGATTTTAGACAAGTATTACCTGTGATTGAAGGAGGTGGAAGAGCAGAAATTGTTCTAGCATCACTAAATTATTCTTATCTATGGAAGCATCGTAGAGTTTTAAGATTAACAAAGAATATGAGGCTTTTAAAGGATACTGGTATTAGTGACGCTGAATCTAAGGAAATAGAAGATTTTTCAAGGTGGATTTTTTCTGTTGGTGATGGTGACATAGGCGAACCCAATACAAGTGAAGCAATAATTGATATTCCAGAAGACTTACTTATCACTGAATCATCAAATCCTATCGACACTATGTGCTCTGAAGTCTATGGAAATTTTTTAGGACATTTACATGATCCTAAATATTTTCAAGATAGGGCAATACTTTGTCCAACAAACAATGATGTCGATGATATTAATGAATACATGTTATCACTCCTTACTGGTATGTTCAAATATTTCCTGATTTTTATAACTAAATACATGAAAACGTTTTTGCTAATTATTATGATTGTTTACATCCTTTTTTTGTTTCCGGCGATCAAAGAATATATCTAAGTTCTGATAGCTTATGTCCAACAGATTCATATTCAGTTGACACCATGGTGTTTACTCTAGACTTCCTAAACAAAATAAAGATATCTTGCTTGCCTAATCATTCTCTACGTTTGAAGGTTGGTACTCCTGTTATGTTAATGAGAAATATTGATCCTAAATGTGGGTTGTGTAATGGAACAAGACTCCAGATTACACAAATGGCCAATCATATTTTGGAAGGAAGAATAATTACAGGTGATATGATTGGTGACAAGGTTTTGCTTAGCAGAATGGTAATAACTCCATCAGATTCTAAATTACCTTTTAGAATGCGTCGGAGACAATTTCCATTGTCTGTTGCATTTGGAATGACTATCAATAAGAGTCAAGGTCAGACTTTGAACAATGTTGGTTTGTATCTACCTAGACCTGTGTTTTCACATGGACAGTTATACGTAACTATATCTAGGGTTAAGTCTAGACATGGGTTGAAGATTTTAATCACAGATAAAGAAGGAAGACCGTTGACTAAGACAATGAATGTTGTCTACAAAGAAGTATTCCAGAATCTATAGCAGCCATCAATTTTTACTAATGGTAATATCCTTTTAATCTAAATATAAGTCCTATTAATTTGTATATAACCTATTTTCGTGTTCTTATATTGATTTATACATTGTATCTTATAACTAAATTAATTGATCTTTTACGTTTGCAGATCATATGCTACAAGTATCTGTCATATTTCTTGTGCGAATGGAAGCTTGGACAATCAAAATGACATGTCTCATATTACTTGACCAACTAGGCATAAAGGGGTTGAAGATGACAAAAAAGTGGCTGTAAATAAGGTTGCAATACTTTCTTTTCTGAATGTCAAACAAAACTAATAAAACTTTATTTTTCTTAATATGCTTCTAGATAAGAACGATAATCCTTTTACAAAATTGAAAATATTGAAAATATAATTAAATATAAATTGAAAATATTGAAAATATAAACTTAAAAAAGATTAGGAATTAAACTCTACTACATAATTCTAGGTAAGTTCGAAATCAAATATTTAGTTTTTAGGAGATAAAACCCTAATACCTACTCAAATATATATATTTACCTACTTAATAAAGGTACGATTATACCATCCATCATACCTTATATTACTTTCTCCATATATTCACCTTTCCATCGACACAATTCTTTCATACTTTTTTTTCAGACTAAATTCATGTCATATTCTTTGAACCTTTTACCTTATGATCTTCTTAATTTAATTATCATTGTTTGTGCTTCATCATCTTTGTCTTCTTATCTTAATCTAAAAAGAGTTTCTAAACAATTTTATGAACTATGTGATCAGTGTCCTGTGTTGTTAAAGTTTTTTTTAGAAGAACTTAAATTTGATCCTAATAAATTGTATCTTTCTGATTTCTTCAAAAAATATCAAAAATTAAGAGATATTGGACATCCGGAAGCTCTTTATAGATTGGGTATAATTTGGTTATTCCATTGCAAAGAAAAAGATAAATGACTCAAATTATTACATGAAGCTTCTGAAAAAAGTAATACTAATGCCAAATATGTTTATGGTATTAGTCTACTTTGCCTTGGAGGAACATCAAAAATTAAAGGTACTAAACTTCTATCTTCTTTTATCAAGAGTATGTTAAAGGAAACTTAGATCTTGATAGGATATTTTTATATTTCAAACAATTAAATAAAAACCCAAAACCATAATATTAAGTATTATAACATTTTTAAAATAAAATATAATATATTAAATATCATAATATTAAGTATTAAAAAAAATACAAATTTTTTTAAAAAAATTTTAGTTCCGTGCATCGCACGAGTTAATCATCTAGTTCGTTATATAAGAATTCATCATTTACAATGATTCAATATGTTTACATGGAAATTTTGATTCTCGAGTTTTTGATATTTTTTCGATGGTCATTTTCTTAGGTTTTTTTTTTTTTTCTAAAATATTTTTTCGTTTAATTGTTTGTTTCTTTCTATTAGGAGTTTAATTGATTCCAGAACTTATTTTGTTTTACCAGTTTATATAATCAAACTTTGTATTTTTTTTATTAATAAAAATTTAGATGGCAAAACAAAAAATCAGAATTTGGGATATTTAACTATTTATCAAGAAATGAAATCCGTTTATGTTTACCAATTTGACAATCTATATGATCAACTATTCGATATTGTGTATAAATCAATGTTTGAAAATTTGACTTAGGCGCAAGATGGAGCCTAGGCGCTAGGTGGGGCTTAGGCGATAGGTGGACGTAGGTCATTCTGATTAGAAAAAATCTGATGAATTAGATGGATGAGATAATTTAGACGGTTTTGATGGTAATTAGGTGGTTCAAGCGGGGACTACTCGGCCTAAGCATTCTTTTTTTCCTTTTAAATAAATTTAAATATTATATAAAATTGAAAAATATATATATATATTTGTTGTAAATTTATGTCTAAATAACACCAAACTATTTATTCTAAAATTTGAAAATAAATTTTTCACTTTTATATTTGTAAATTATAAAAAATTTAACGATTTTTTGTTTTTATCTTATATATAAAATATATAAAATATTATTCATTTAAAAATCGTCTAAAATTATTTAGGTTCCGATTAATTTCTTAGGTGTGACGCAAAAGGTTACCGTACAATTAGAGTCTAATATTTTTTGAGCACTGACATAAACTAGTGAAAGTGCAATTTTGGCTTTTTTCCGAAATTTGATTCAACCGAATTCTATAAGGTTTGAAATTTTTTAAAAAAAGAAAAAAAGTCAAAGAAAAAAAGTATTCCTATAATCATATTATATCTTTTATCAAAAAAATCATATTATCGAAAGAAAATCAACCAATCATGTAATCGTTTGCCTGCCAATAACAAAACAGTAAATGACAACTCTATCAAGTCAAATGTTATGAAGTAATCTACTAATGTTTCTTGCAGGTATCCGAGTCATCCCATGGTGCACAAATTTGTATATTCAAAAAACAAAGTCGTTGACATTTGGATTTCGTCGGACCATCTTTCATGTGAGTCATTTGGATGTCGTAATATTATATGATGTTAAATTTTTATAGGTCACGACACACAATAATCAATTTAAAAGGTTATATTTTTATCAATATTTTAAATTCTATTCTTATTATTATAGATAGAAAAATCGATCTTAGGTGCCTTAACAATTTGTAAAATAACAATATCAATACGCTATTTGTCTTTGGCTTAAAAAGTTATATTTAAACAAATACTAAAAAGTTATATTTAAACAAATACTTATATTTTTATTTTTATTTTTTAGATCTATAACTTAATTTAACTAAGAAAATTTGTGATGCACAAAAAGTTAAAAAAAATATTTAACATTAAGTATTTTACCTAATTAGAATGTTAAGATTAACATTTCCTTATCAATTAATTATGATTTAATTATTATTATCACTTTTATAATATGTGTATGAAATGTTTTCCTAAATCTATATATATTGATTTTAAATGTTGTTCAACATTCATTTACTTATTACAAAATAAAAGATATTATTTTCTGAAAAATCTAAATATTTTTAAAGAGTTTTGGTATTTCTCTCATTCGTGTTTATTTTCTCAAATATTTTAATTTTCTCAAATATTTTAAATATATTTGGACAAATTGATTATACAAATTTATTAAGTAAATTTATAGAATTTTTTTTTCTGTAAACTAGATTTTTTTTATTAAAATAAATGTGTATTTTGATTTTTAGAAAAAAATAAAACAATTTTATTTTGAGTTACAATTCTTTTGTCCTACAATTCTAATGAGTTAAGCACAACACTGCTATATATATACGAAACTATATATTCTCCGATTACAATAATAAACATACTATAATTCAAACCTAGTTTATTGGATAAAACAAAAGATAAACTTGTCATAATCTAATCCTACACAGAAAAGGACTAGTAGGACTTCGTCTAAAAGCTTAATGAACCCATCTCTAAACTTCATCTTAATCCATCTAATTAAGCTTTGGTAATTTTTCACTGAGAAGTCATAACATCACACGCTTATGCTGTCTTCTGAATCCAATTCCCAATCGAAATAGTATTTAATTCTTACTCCTAATACGATCTTAACTATTGTTTAATTTAAATTATAAATAGAAAACATAGGGGAAAAAGGACTAAGTAAAATTCAATAAAGCTAGACTATGGAACCAGGAAGAAGTAAAAATATTTCATACCTTGATGTTTGAGATGAATATTCAACAAGATAAACCAAAAAGTGTGTAGTTGAATTATACTTTCCTTAAGTGAATTTTATTCCACCAGATTTTCTCCTTAATGTTTTTAATGAGATAATTAGGTTATGCAATCAAGAGGCTCTTTGGTTAATGCGATTTTAAACCCATTAAAACCCAAAACGGGATTTACAGTCCAAAGGTCTATTCAAAAGTTAAAATAAGACTTTAATGTGTTGTATTTTCAAGACAGTTTTTGTGTTATTTTCGAGAATTTTTTGGAAGTGTGTCCAAGACTTCACCTCTTCTTTTCTTTTATATTTTTGTGGCCTCCGATGGAAAAAAAAACAACAAACATTGAAATAAAAAATGTCTTCTCTTGTTTCTTTGGTGCGTAATATCCAAAAAACAACGGAATATCGAAGGCCTTCCGCATTCTTCGTGTGACCTAACAATCCATCTAAGCTTTTTCTTCATCTTTGTGATCTAGAGCAAGCCAAATCTATCCTCTCAACTCTTTTTAGAGTGAAAATCTTAAGAGAATCGTGTCAATGTGCCATTAAAGAATCTGATTCCGTCTTCGTCCTTTTATCCTGCAGGGACTCAAATGCTTCCGTTCGAGCAGAAGTCTAAGTTGTCAAAACGGTGTTTGTCAAAGTTAAAGAGCCTCTCTTTGATCCAGAGACTTCCAAATTTATATATTGGTGGGAAGTGCCACTAGAAAACGACGAAGAATACTATCATGATCATGGATTTTTCTTTTTCTTCATGAGAAGTATTCAAAGAACGATTGATAAGTCGTTTGGTCCTCTTCTCGGATTACCCAAGGTCGACGAGTTGCATTGTACGTGTGAATAATTTCCAAGAGTTTTTTGTTCAGTTTTTTGACCCCCAAAAAACAACAAACATTGGTTTCTTGTTGGAGAAGATATTGAATTGTGACTCTCTATAAAATTATAATCTTATGTTTTATACGAGTATATTGACTGTTGCGATAATTAATATGGATTTGTTAAAATAGAGCACGCACATCTAAGATTTTGTGACGCTTGAACCCAATAAAGATAAATCAGATATTGAAGAAAGAAAGAAGGCATACGAAGCGACCCAAAGTTGAGAAGACGGACCAATATCAACGCGCTCACCATCAAAGGAAAGAGTATCTTCCGAGATAGAAGAATCAGCGCGCTGATTAATCAAGATCTTGTCAAGTAACAAAGATTGATTGGCATAATAAATACCCCCTATCTTGACAGTGATAACTAAATCAGAATAATTCTCTGAATCACAAAAGAAGACTCATATAAAGACGAGAATCACGAGAGAGAAAGGCAATCATATATAGCTAGAACAGAGAATCACTAAAGAACAAATTAGCTCGAGTTAGAGAGAGAAAACAATTTATGTTGTTAGTAGACATTTTAAAAATTTCCTTGCATTTTTCTGTTGAGTCTAATTAAATCTATTTGAACCATGATTGTTTGTTTACGCATAAAAAATTTGGCAGCCACCCTGGGGCTGAGACAACTTTTCTCTCGACGCAGGTACCAAGCTAACAGAACAATAGTGACCATAGGTCAACAAGCGGTGCTCGCAGCGCAAACCAGAGAGCCATATACAAGCACCAAGAACAACGCAGCGAATCCAAATGAAACATTGGAGTTAGTGTAGGAGGAGCACACAACTCGAAACAACGTCTGATATGCACCCCCGAGAACCAGTTCCACAACAACAGAACTCAAGATGATGGTTGATCAAATGACCGAACAAGTCAAATTGAACAAAGAAAGAAACATGGATCTCCAATGGCAATTTGAGAGACAAAACATGATTCACCTAGAGCAGATGAAGGAAATGAAGCATGCAAATGAAGAAATAAGATGTTCACTACAGAATAAGACGCTAGTCCTGACATCAACGGAAGACCATAAATATAATGACGAGTCAGAACATGCCCGCTACTGTAGCTAAGAAGAAGATGACTCGGAGTAGCTGGAAAGAACGCTGCCACTTGTAGATAACGGGCTGGCAAGGATATTATCCCTGGTGCAAGGAAACCATGCAGATTATCGAGAGATGAAAACACAAATGCACTAGGCAACTACACCCGTGATTGTATATATATATGTAACACTTTCTTTACTCAAAGGATCGCAAACAAGCACGTCCTGCCCTAAGACAAGCTGAAATTCCCGTAATACTCAGGGAACTTGGATCTGGTGGCACTCATGAAGTCATTTTGTTTGGTGGCGGATATGGCGTACCTCAGGCCGGAAAAATGAGATCCCGACCTTTGCTATTTTTCGCAGAAAATCTCCAAGGCGTTTTGTTGGATTGGTTCTCGACGCTCAAACCTCACTTAATCAACGGATTTGAGGAGCTAGCAGAGTCATTCCTCAAGTAATACTCGATTTTCATTGAGCACCATGTAAAAGCGAAAAATCTAATAAATATAAGGCATGAGAGGAAGGATCCCGTGCAATAGTTCATAGACCGATTCAATGATGAAGGCTAAGAGCGTGCACATAGGCGATGAAATGGGCATGCTTACTGATATGTGTGAATATTAGGCTAGTTTCCATTGTCATTTTGCATCATTATACACCATATATACTCATTTTATTTCATTATAGCTAGTATTTTTCTCACTTTGCATATTTCCCACTTTTTGAGTCATTATTGGTGATTTGGAACTATGTATGGAGAATTGGAGAGTTGGAGACCCGGGGATTGATAGAAATGCAATGAGATGAAGTAAAATGCATCAAACAGACAAGAAAAGGGGTTATTGAGAAACTTGACAATTTTTGGTTGAGAGAAAGCCTTTGGTAGAGAACCGCCACTATGTGCTTAATAATGGTGATCGATGAAATTTAGACACAAGATATCCACAAGCGTTGGCTTTCATTTGGTGATGCTTTGAAGGAATTTGTAAAAATGGTTAAGAAGATATGATGAATTTTCTCAAGATAGGTCAGTTTGTCGCAAAACTCCAAATTATTGAGCATGAGGTCGTGAAAACAGCTTGTGAAAAGCACTAGAACATTTCAAACTTCAAATACTCAACTCCTAGGTAGAGATTTTTGATAAAGAATTCCAACACACCATTTGTATTCATTTCGTCTGACCCAGGTTGACCCGATTTTGTTTTTACACATTAAAACCCAAATGTTTAGGGTTTTTCGAGACATATTTTTTACATCTTTCATTCTTTCTTGTAGTTTTCAGAAGCCACTTGAGAGAGAGGGTGAATTATTGGAGACCCTTTTGGGCCATCAATTTAGATTTGTTCATTTTTTCTCTTTTGTTTTCATTATGGTTATCTTTTCATCTTTTGTTTTGAGGTTATTTGTTATTATGTTTGAGTAGTGAAGTGATAAGTTGATGTTAAATAGATATTAGTATTTGATGGTTGAATATTTTGTTTAAGTTGATATATGTTAGGATTCCTTCACTTAGAGTGTTCTTTATGCTAGATTTATCGTGATCACTTAATTCTAGATGTTAGGATATTTTCCCCCCGGAAGGTGTTTGTAAAAATTTCCGAATGATTTTTTTGTGAGCTAAGTTTCCCTAGCCATTGAAAGATGAAGTTATGGTATTTAATGGTCTTAGTGAGCTAGAGTTTATTGCTTATTGATCTTCAAATTTGCAAATGAAAGTTTAGCTAGATTCATTGATTGAAGGAATTCAATGCCATGGAAGTGGTTTGGTCTAATTGAGTGTCTCATGTCCTAGGATGTTTTTTAATGAGTTTTTAAACATCATTGATTCAATTAATTATTCTTTGATCTATTGCCTTGCCTAAAACCTATTGCTACTTTGTGATTTGTCTTTGTTTAGTTTACTAGTCATTTGTTCTAGTTGAGTTTGCTTTGATTTTTTTGTTGATATTTGTTTAGTTTGTTTTGCTTTAGTTTTAGTAGTCTTTATCTCACATAATTTCTATTGCTATAGTTTAAGTCCAACTTCTTGCAATCTTATTGCGTTAGTTTTAGATTCTGTGTGGATTCAATCCTTTAGTGCTACATTGACACGACACACACGAGAGGTTAATTGGTATTCGAACGTGTGAAAACCTTTTGTATCACTTGTACTTAACTCGACATTATGGACGACTTCATAATTAAGAGAAAATCTAATTCATATTCCCTTGCAAGCCTGAACAACACACTTCTTAGGTCAGTTAACTTCTCAAACTAAGAGAATATATGAAAAGCAGAGGGTGGAAAAGATGACAAGAAAGGAATCATGTGAAGTTCAAGAGATGGCCGCAAGGATAAAGGACCAAAAGGAGACACAGATAACACTCATACACTGTCGAAAAAAATATGCGAAAAGCAACCATGGGGACTACGATCCGAGGAAGTTCTGCGAATATCACCACACAAAGGGACATTCCTTCGAAGAATGCAAAACCGTTGAATATATCAAAGAAGAAGGAAAATGGTGGTAAGGAATGAGGAAAGAATAAAAAGACCGGAAGGATTACACCATAAGTGACCGAAACCCACCAAGGTCGGAGAAAACAAATAGGGAGGATGACGAATCACCTCCGCCAAAACAGAAAACTAGAATCACTTTCATCAAAGGAAGATCACAAGTCTATCGAGATTCGATAAATTCAATCAAGATACATGAGTGTAGGTGAAACGATCCAGGAGGACACTAGGAGCATCACGCTGCATCATATTCAGAGCGGAAGACACATAAGGATTAAACCATTCCCACAATGACGTGTTGGTAATCTAGTTGGATATGGTAGAATTCATGTTGGAAATAATTTTAGCCCAAACAAGAAGTTTCGTCGACATGCTGGTCTACGATGCCTATAAAAAGATTGGATATAAAGATAATGAGCTCGAGGGAGACCAAACCCCATAACTAGTTTCACAACAGAAACAACCCCATCACTAGGAACAGTCAAAGTCGCGATAGTGGCCTTGAGAGCAAGAAAGCTATTCAGCATAGCAATTATTGCAGAACGAGATCTCATTTGAATAGAAGATCAGAAGCTAGCGTAACCCGAAACAAATCCCAACAGAAGTGTTGATTTTGGAAAAAGTTTAAATCGACCCGTCAAATTCTAAAAAACAAGTTGGAGTATGACAAGATCTCGACCTAGAAGTAAAAGAAGAGCTTATCCGCTTCCTTGGTAAGAACACACATAATTTTGAATAGTCAACGTCTTTGATGCCGAGAATCAGTCAATCCATCACTTTCCACAAGTTGAACGTTGACCCAACCTTCAAACCAATAAAGCAAAATCTAAGGAAGCTTGGCAGGGAATGTTCCAATGCAGTTAACACAAAACTAGAAAAACTCTTTAAATTAGGTTCGATAGGCGACGTCAAGTATCTGGACTAGTTGAGAAACTAGTTTACATCAAAAAGAAGAAGGGAAAATGGAGAGTCTGCGTTGACTTCACATATGTCAATAACATGCCTAAAAGATAGTTTCCCACTCCCACACATCGACATGCTAGTGGAGGATACAACATGATTTAAGGTATTATCTTTCATGGACGCTTTTATGGGGTATAATCAAATACCAATGCATCTCGAAGATCAAGAGAAGAACACATTCATAATTGATAGAGGAACATACTGCTACAAAGTTATGCCGTTGGGCCTGAAGAATGCGGGAGTGACATATCAATGAGTCTTATATAAAATGTTTAAAGCGCAACTGAAACGACAGTGGAAGTATACATCGACGACATGGTTGAAAAATTAACACGACTACAGGACCATGTCTCCCAGCTTGCCGAATGTTTCAAAATCTTGAACGCATACATGATGAAACTTAACCCAAAAAACTGCTCTGTTGGCGTACCATCAGGAAAATTCTTAGGATATATGGTGAAAGAACGGGGAATAGAAGCAAACCCGAAGTAGATAAGCCATTTAGCATCGACTTATGGAGGGATCGCGACAGTAAATCGCTTCTTTTCCAGATTAATAGACAAATGCATCATGTTCACAAATTTCTGAAAGCAAAAAAAAAGTTCTAATGGAGCAACGAATGCCAAGGAGCATTAAATCAACTTAAAGCATACATGGCCAATCTAACCATCTTGGCAAAACCTGAAGGCGTGAGACTCTTTACTTATACATCACAGAATCAGAAGTCGCAGTCAATGGAGTGCTAATCTAAGAGGAGCATGGATAACCGAATTAAATATATTACATCAATAAATCTTTTAACAAATGCGTGACTCGGTACTCTGCAATGGAAAAGTTACCAGTGGTGGTGATAATGGCAACACGAAAAATTCGATCTTACTTTCAAAGTCAAGAAAACATTGAAATCCCATGTCCTCGCCGATTTTGTAGCCAAATTGACACAAACCAAAGACAACTCAACAAGTATACTCTTGCCTTGGAAACTTCATGCTAACGACACATATTGAAAAAGGCGCTGAAATTGGTATATGGAAGCCATTCTGGAGGGCGAGCCTTAGCCATAAGGACAAAACGATAAAGGTAGTTCTCGCAAACAATCATTGTACAAAACGGAGAATAATCAGAGCTGAGGGACAAAGGGCGGGAAAAATCCTCTCAACAAACATAGAACTTCAAGAGCAATCACTTTTCCTAAGCTCAAAAATATTTTTGCACTCCGGGCAGAATAAAGCTCGGCGATGGCTGTAAAACAAAAAATGACAA
The DNA here is from genome assembly GCA_023374145.1 of Lepidium sativum. Classification (NCBI taxonomy): domain Eukaryota; kingdom Viridiplantae; phylum Streptophyta; class Magnoliopsida; order Brassicales; family Brassicaceae; genus Lepidium; species Lepidium sativum. The sequence goes on along the minus strand of JAKUCM010007135.1, from coordinate 11,581 downwards.
TTAGCTATAAAAACCATACAAATCCAAAAAAGAAGTAAAACCAATTAAAAACGGAAGGCCAACAAAGTTTCTGGGTCCACTAAGAGAGAACAGTATTAAAAGGAGAATATCTGAGAGTCGCAAGAGATTTTCGGAAGCAAACTCCCTTCTCTTTCTATTTATCATTACGATTTAGAATACATGTGATCTAACTCAAGCAAGAGAGGTGCATAGACAAGGATAAGAATCGTTGTCAAAATTATGAAAGTTATTAGGGAAAAATGGAAGCAACCAGCGAGGAATTAACATGACGTTCCTTTCATTTGCAAGGGTGAAGGAAACCAACGCCAAATGCAGGAAAAAAGGACAAAATTGACCAAGAGTGATACAAATCTCCCACAAAAGGAGAAGAATGCATAACCTGCAACAATCAAAGTAATCCGTGAAAGCCTAGAAATACATCTCTGGCTCATACTTCGAGGGAGAGCCGTAAAGATCAACATCATAATTATACCGTGGCGAGATATAAACTGCTCTAAGTCATCAAGAGACATTCCCCGGCCTCAACTTAGGAAATAACAAAGAATGATGGGAGAAGAATCATAAGACATATTCGAAAATCAATCGGATTTGAAAAGAAAAATTGAAAAGAGAAAAGAACAAATAGAGAAAAATCGCATGGAGAGAAATGAAGGAAAAAGTAAGAATGATTACCTATAGAAGACGACATAAGTTAAAGTGTGAAAAGATGGTGAAGTGACGGTTGCAGCCGACACAAACATCTAAAAAACCACTAACCCACACACTTTTATATAGACATATAAGCTTTGACGACTTTCGATATGATCATAGAGTAAAATCCAACCGTCAATTATGAAAATGAAAAGTTCCAAATCTTGGGAAAAATGAAACAAAGAAAATGAAATTTTATATCGCTTCATTATACTCCCACTCTCGAACGAGAAACTTGGGGGACCACTGTTTATGGATAGGTCCAAATAACTTCGGCCCAATAAAATAAAGTTAGATATTGAATTAAGAAGGCCAACAAAGCGACCCAAAGTTGAGAAAGCAGGCCAATATTTGTACGTTCACCATTAAAAGAAATGATATCTTTCAAGATAGAAGAATCAATGTGTTGATCAATTAAGAAAAGAAAATCATGTCAGTTAACGAAGATTGATTGGCACAATAAAATGATGAATGATGTAGAGAATATATTTAGAGAATATACCGAAATTGAAAATTATATTATTAAATTTTGAATAAGACATTCGATAACGTTGGACCATATTTGCATAATGAGAGAATACAAAGAAGACAACAAACAAAGAAAATAAAAGACATAAGAGAATAAGCGAGAGAAAAATGATATACAATTGATATCTAATTGGCAAGGTTTCGTATGAAGTAGTATAAAGCCTGAGAAAAAGATGAGACATTACTCGTCTAATAGGAGATTGGTGGCTTTGAAATTGTGGATCAGAATGAAGACCCGAGACATGACGAGGTAAGCAAGCCGAGCTAACACATGAAACATTGATTGAGAACCAAAGCCTAAACACCCCACACTTCTCCAATATTAACCAAACAACCAATAACAAACACTTTATCCCTGAAGTAGCTCTAGTTATATTATTCTGACCCGAATATCCGAATGGGAGCTGACTCAAAAATTCAGTTTTGGCTAGAGTTCGGATTCAAGAGAAAGTAACCATGAGATCCTTTGGTGTTCTACTCGTGGGTATCAATTCGGGTCATGTAATATTTGTTACCTGATTGGATACCCAAAATAATTAACGATTAATTAGCGTTATTAAGTACACCTTATTAACTACAAGCGTGCTTCATCATTTCACCTTTCACTTACTTAGTGACTTCATGCAGAGGCTCTAATTTTAACAAAAAAAAGGAGAATTTTTTTTAAAACCCATATTACAAGCTGGAATCAAACAATTCACCACAATATTGTTTCTCCTCTCCGTCCGTTATGTAGAATCCATATGCTAATATGGTTTTGTAATAGTTATTGATACGATTTCCCTAAAATTTGATCTGATTATGATAGTAGTTGGTCCGATTTAGGATTTTAGATTATGAAAATTGATAGTAATTGTCTTATAGAAGTTGTTTTATATGTGCTGATGTGATATGAGTTTTGAGTTTGATAATAGATATCTGAATCTAATATCCTTTAAAAACAAATATCAATTTCGAGTTTGTTAATAGTCTAATGTAATAAAAAGTACTTATGTGATGATTTCATTTCGTTTAATGTGATGTGGCTTATGTGATATGGTTGTTGTCTATGATGATTCTCTAGATCAATTATCTTCTATTTTGATTCTCTAATGTATTTTTAATTATTCCTTTATCTCCACTGAATCATATCTGCTTTGGTTTAACGAAATGTGATGTGGATGGTTTTTAAATTCCATTTCGATTTTGAAAAATTAGAAAGGGCCTATGTGATGTGGCTGTTGTCTATGATGACATTGTTAAGTATCTTGTGATAGAAAGTACTTATGTGATGTCTCTTGTTACAAACCTTTGATTGTTTAAAATGTTATCATTTTAGAATATGTAGTAGAATTAGTTATATAGTTCTTTTTGTTATGTTCTGAAATGTTCAATATTTTTTAGTTTGATTATGTATTAACTTTAGCTTTTTGGTTTGAGGAGATGGCATCTTCGGATCATCCACCACCTACTACATACAATTGAAGATGCTGCTAAATTTTTAGAGTAAAATAGAAAGAGACTAGATCTAAGGGTTATGGGTCTAAAGAAAGAAAAAACAGAGGAGTTGGGTATGAGATAACTTACTAGATCAAATGACAATTACAACAAAGCTAAATGCAACTATTGTGGGAAGGAGCTCGCTTGTCCAACCTCATTTGGTACATAAAATATGAAGAAGCATGTAAGCTCATACAAGCAATACAAGGTATGACTTATTGAACAAAGGAAAATAGAATTTACTGAGGATGTTGGGCTGCGTTTAGGAAAATTTATGATAAAGAGATTAGGGATACAACAAATGAATTACTTGTAACTATTGAACTGCCATCATCATTTGTAGAGTGCTAGGCTTGATAAACCTTTTGCAACATGGTTAGGTTTCCTAAACCACATTCACGCAGATTTGCAACTAGAGACATATATAAGTTGCATTCTAAGAAGAAAGTAGAACTTAGGAAGCTTCTAGGTGATAACAAGCAGATGTTATCACTGACAACTGACATATAGGTAGCTCCCAATACAAGAGCTAGTTATATGGTTGTAACATCTCATTATGTTGATGAAAATTGGAAATTGAAGAAGCTAATCATAGGGTTTTAAAACATTCTTGATCATAAAGGGGTCACAATTTCTGAATGCTTGATGAATTGTTGGGCTGATTGAGGTATAAAGAAAGTGTTTAGGATAATAGTAGATAATGAAACAACCAATACTAATGCGATAGAGAAATTCAAAGAAGAGTTAAGTCGTGTAGGAGATGAAGCTTTGGTATTGGATATTGATTACATGTGAGGTGTGCAACATATATCTTCAACTTGGTTATTAAAGATGGATTGACTGAGATAGATGATAATTTTATGGGATTAGAAATGCAATTCATTATGTGAGGTCTTCTAGAAATTAACATAAATTATTTGAGATGTGGGTTGATACTGCAAAAATTAATATGGGAAGTCTTCCTCTAGATGTAGGAACTAGATGGAATTCAAACTACTTAATGCTTACTCATATATTGAAGTCCAAAGTAGCTTTTGATAATATGGAGGAGGAGGATGTGCCTTACATATTTTATTTCTCAGAAACAGTAGATAGGAAAAAAGAGTGGGACTTCCGATTTTTGCTGATTAGGAATTAGTAGATGCTCTGATAAAAGTATTGGTGCTATTTTACAACAATAACTTAGTGTTTTCAGCTTCTACTTTGGTGTGTTCATATAAGTGTTACAATGAAGTTGTAACAATTGCGTTGAATCTATAGTGTTATAGTAAGAGTAACAATATAGCTTTGAAGAGGAAAGCAATTGCTATGATTGCGTAGCAAGATAATTATTGGAGTCCAACTGAAATTAACAAGATGATCATAGTGCTAGTGTGTTTACAGAATTTTGTTTCGAGAAGCTCAATGGGAACGAGAGTAGGGAATTTGCTCACCTAAACAGTGTAGTTGTGGACATCTCTGAGAGATTGTTCGAGGACTACAACAATATACATAAGAATTTTTTTGCAGCGAATGTTACAAATTCAGTCAGTCAAATGTGAATTTATCTTACTCACAAGAGCAATTTGACTTAGAGAGAATGGAACCAATTTTGTGGAAAATGATCTAGGATATGAGAGAATGGATTCTCTCTATAAATAACTTATGATGGAGATATGATTGCAAGATGATAGTACAAAATTAGAAATTTATTTGAAAGAGAATGTAGAGAATCCTAACCTTATGGCCAAATCACATTATGATCTACTATCTTGGTGGAAAAAAGTTCTTTGGAGTTTGCAACTCTGTCCGAGATTGCAAAGGATGTACTTGTAATGCAAATCTCCTTAGTTGCATATGAATTAACAATTAGTACTAGTGGAAGGCTTTTAGATATATCAAGGAGGTATTTATGCAACTATTAGATTGAAGTGTTGATGTGTGTTGAGCAATGGTTAACAATACAAGAAATGCTTTCAGATGTTGAGATGCAAGATGAGCTCATAAGAGGTAAAAGATACTTTGAATTATATTGATTCCACATTTTGTTTATGGTTTAATAACTTGGTTTCTATTCTTTTTCCAGAATTTTCTAGATTTTGAAGAATTAGGAGAAGTTGGAAATTGAAGAGTGAAAAATGAAGTAAAAGAATGATTAATATTAGTAAACTATAAATATGTCAACGTACTTAACTACTAGTCTACTTCTTGATGTTTTTGTTGCAGTTTGATCAACCTAAAGATGATCAAGTGATTCCATATGTTTAAGGGGAATGAATGATGAATTGGTTCAAATTGCCTTTGTTGGTATCTTTGTCTATCAATTTTTCATTCAATTCACGAACTGAAAATGCCCCTCGTCGTGATAGCACATCAGCCACTGCATTAGATGATCATGGCTTATATGTGATTTCATAATCATATCCCACTAGTTTCCCCATCCACTTTTTGTTGTTCTGGTGTGAGGATCTGTTGCTCAAGTAGATAGCGTAATCTCTCATGATCCGTTTGGATTGTGAAATGACGACCCAAAAGATAAGGCCTCCATGTACGTATTGTATTCACTATCAAAAGCATCTCACCTGCATAGGTTGACCATATTTTCTTAGTGATTCCCAGCGAACGACTCATATAGGCCAATGGTCGACCATGTTTTGTCAAAACTGCCCCAATGCCATCTTCCGATAAATATGTCTGAATGATAAAAGAAAACTCAAAATCCGGCATCGCGAGAGGTGAGATGGTTGTCATTGCTGTTTTTAGCGCCTCAAAAGCTGACTCTACTTGTGGTGTCCACACAAATTTCCCTTTTCGAGAAGATTGGTCAAGGGTCTCGCGATGATTCCATATTCTTTCACAAATTTTCTGTAGTAACCCTTCAATCCGAGGTAGCCTCTCAACTCTGTGACTGTTATTAGCAGTGGCCACTCCACCATAGCTTTGATCTTTTCTTGGTCTATTTTAACACCATCACCTGAAATGATATGACCCAAATACTCAAGCTCCGACTTCCCAAATTAACACATTTTCATTTTCAAAAATAGTATGTGCTTTACTAACAACTCGAACACCTTGCTAACATGGTCCAAATGTATTTCCCATGAATGACTAATATCAATATGTCGTTAAAGAACACCAGTACTGACTTATGCAGCTGCTTACGGAAAACAAAATTCATAAGGGACTGAAATGTTGATGGAGCATTACACAACCCAAGGGCATCACCAAGTACTCGTAATGGCCATTATGTGTCTGAAAAGTCATATTGTGAGCATCAGAAGGATGAACAAAAACTTGATGATATCCTGATGTCAAATCGAGTTTAGTGAAGACAATGTCGTCGTGAATCTCATCAAGCATATCTTCCACCATTGGAATTGGAAAATGATATTTGACTCTAGCAGCATTTAGGATACAATAATCCGTACATAATCACCAAGATCTGTCTTTCTTCTTCACCAACAACATCGGTGAGGAGAATGGACGTGAGCTCGACTTAATTAAACCCGATTCCAGCATGATTCCAACCTGTTTCTCATTTTTTTACTTTTGGAAGTGTGCATAATGATAAGGTTGCACATTCACTGGATCTAATATGTCCTTAAGGAAGATGTGGTGTACGGTATATCAATGTGGTGGTAACGATTTTGGAGTCTGTAAACACGTCAGCAAACTCACGAAGAAGATGTCTCAGGTCAGGTGATTTAACAGAGGAAACAGCGTCTTTATGTGATCCGTGAAAGCTTAGGGCAAAACAGACTTGACCCATTTTTGCATCTCTTTTTATCTGTTGAAATTGGACTGCAGAAATAGAATTGGGCCTTAGCCCATTTATAACTCTCTATGCGCCTTTCGAGTCAAATTTTATAGATTTGGCGTTCCAATCACATAGTGTGGGACCCAAAGTCTCGAGATAATGCATTCCCAATACAATGTCCAACCCTATGAGAGGAAGAACATAGAAATCGACTGTAAACGAAACACCACCCAATTCTGTTGATACCTTTTGATACTTGCCCCGACACTAAAGTGGGTGTCCGTCTGCCACTTTCATCAAGAACGGTGATGTTTGTACCGACTTCAGGTTCAATTGATTACCTGCCTTTTTGCTGATGAAATTGTGAGTCAAACCGCTATTTATCAGCGCCACCATGTGTTTCTTATTCATTACTGTCTCGACAAGCATAGTCTGTGGAGCGTTACAACCTGACAATATTCTCAGTGATATCTCTGGGTTATTTGCGTCATGAAACACATCACCATCTTCATCCTTATTCTTTTCCTCTTCGCCTTCCATGATGAATAGCTGAGATTTACAGCACTTATGTCCCAGTGTATACCATTCGTCACAGCTAAAGCACAGCCCCAAGGACCTCTTCTTTTTCATCTCCTCCCAATTAAGTGGTTCATATGGTGACCGAGTTGGTATCGTTCTTGACGGCTTTGATTCACTTGGACCTTGAGAATATGTCTGTAGCCCTCGCGGTGTGAAGGATTTACAGTGCCTTTGTAGCCGATCATCACGGAACTTCGCATAATTAATCACCTCCTTTAATGTTGTTGGGTGAAAGAAACAAATACTGTCAGAAATTATGTCTTTTAATCCGCCTAAATATGATCCCATCAAGGCTTCTTCTGACCAGTTATCAACCTTATTCATCAAGCGTTCAAATTCCTTCTGGTAATCTCATAAACTCCCAGTTTTTCTAATTTTTGAAAGCGCTTCATAAAAGTTCTCACTCTCCGACGGACAAAAACATACCCATATCTCATGTTCGAAGGTTCCCCAAGGAGCAATTTTGGGGTCAATTCTCAAAGCTCGGGATATGGTCTGCCACCACTTATTTGCCTCCGATTCTAAATGATATGATGCAAATATCACCCTTTTGTTCTTGTGGTACGTCATGAAATGTGAAATATTGCTTGATTTTGCTTAGCCATTCTCGTTGATCTCCTCCATCAAACCTCGGACAGTTGAGTTTGATGCGGGGATATTGATTTGCAAGAAACGGAGGCGTTGTTTTTTTCCTTCCTCCCAATCATGGGACAATGCTCAACGTTGAGGTGACGGATACTACCGGTACTAACGCGATCCTGAGATAACATCTCCATTATCCTTTGCATTCCTTTTTGAAGTGATTTCTATGACTCCTCCATAAGCCCAAATTTCCCCATTGAAGTAGTTTCCATCCCTTGCAACTTAATCCCAATTTCAATCTTGAAGGTGTGTAAGTCATCAGTGAGTAATCCCAACCCTTTCTCCATATCTTCGAGCCTATCATTCGTCGAACTCATGGTTTTCACACAACAATAACTTTCCCAGTAACAAGAACCATGCTGTGATACCAATTAATAAAGTTGGCTTTTGACCAACTTATGAGAACAAAGAAGTAACAAGAACAATGTCGTAACCAGTACATAAGAGAATTCTTTTTGGCAATGATTGCCTATTTTTTTCTGTTTTCTAGAAGTTTTAAATCAACAAAGAAGTCTAGCTCCTACAAACAAGGAATTAACTCAAGAGTGGAGAACTGGTTCCTAAACAAAAGGAAACCACTCTTCTTAGTCTAACGAAAATAATAAACCTCTAACAAAATAATGGACATCTAACATATTTTTTAAGACTGAAATTTTCTACTATTGGTATTTCTTGTTTGGTACATGATCAGGGCTTGACTTCCCCTGGTTTGGTGGATCTGTGTTCGCAAATGATAGCGATGACTTTTGATCAACGCTTTAGTACAAAGATAATTGTGTTTACGAATTTGAACAAATAACAAAGAACGAGTAACAAGTAACAAGTAACAAGTAACAAGTAACAAGTAACAAGTAACAAGTAACAAGTAACAAGTAACAAGTAACAGAGTAACATGTAACAAAGTATCAAGAGTGAACAAATAACCCGTAACCAGTAACAAGTAACATGAAAATAACAAGAAACAGAGAACAAAGAACTTTCTTTTGGCAATTCGAGACTCGCTCTTTTTGGCTTTTTGATTTACTTAAATAGAGAGCTGAAACAACAACTGAAGCAAATAACATGGAAATGGAAAATGTAGAGAGTTGGTCTCTAAACAATTAGAAGTCATTCTTCTTAGTCTAACAGAAATTATAAACCTCTAACGGAAATAATAAACATCTGACATAACTAATAAATATAACACCTTAAATAAGTGAACCAATCACGAGTTTTTTCGGTTTGGTTTATGTGTCCGGTTTGGTACTTTCATAATCTCATCATTGCTCCACCCGTCAAAATGAATTCCTTAAGGTTTTGTGATTGACCATTACGAATATGTTGGTCCATCACACTCACATGTTGAAGTGATCTTGATGTTGGAACATATAATTTGACCCTCTTCTTCAACACTGATGCATGAAAAACATAGTTCCAAAAAACATAGTGAACTCTAGTACCTTTGGGCAATTGTAAACGATACGCTACTGGTCCTACACGAGCCTCAATCTGAAACGGACCATAATCCTATGTTGGTATCTTTAGCGATGTGTGATGAAAAATGGTGTGTTGTTGCGGTAGGCGAAGGAAGACCCAATCCCCCACATCAAATGGCACATCATGTCTCTTGACATTTGCAACTTGCCTCATCCTATTCTCCGGAGAAGTCCGCTTGTCACTGCCAAAACATATGTCAAGCCTCTGTTTATGTTTCATATCATTCCAGCTCTGCTTTTTTGGTGTATGTGGTGCACATTGTTTAACTTGTTGTTGCGGTGAGGTTGTGCTCATTGGAATCAAATGCTTCGATGATGGTGCAAGAGTATGGCGTTGCAATGATTTGTTTTGTCTCTGCAGTTGATCATCACCTAAAGTACAGACTGATCGCATTGTTGTTGGAGTAAACAGATAGCCGTTGTCAGCAATTGTTTCCTTTAACCCGCCCAAATTAGTACCCACAAAAGCTTCCTCTCGTCTTCTTAACACGCGACTCTGAGCACAACGTTGTAGTGTTGATGACATACTCGAACAGAGACATCATCTCTATAATCCTCTTTATACTCTCCATAGTCGATCTTTGGTACTCCTCTATGCGGTGGAACCTCGCCATTGATGCAGCCTCGAAGCTGTGAAAGTTATCATTAATATTAGTTTTGAAGTTTCGAAAATAATTGGTGAGAAATCCTATTTTTTTCTCCAAACTGTCGAGTCTCTCGTCGGTGGTACCCTTACTGTGACGTGATGACTTTTGATCAACGCTTTAGTACAAAGATAATGGTGTTTACGAATTCGAACAAGTAACAAAGAACAAGAAGAACCAGTTACAAGTAACAAAGTAACGAGACTGAACAAATAACCCATAACTAGTACCAAGTAACGTGATACTAATTCCAGACTGTCTCTTTTCGGCTTCTTGATTTACTTAAATAGAGAGTTGAAACAACAACTAAAGCGAATAACGTGGAAATAAAAACTGCAGAGAGTTGATCCCTAAACCCACTCTTTTTAGTCTAACAGAAATAATAAACCTTTAACTGAAATAATAAACATCTAACATAACAACATAAATAAGTAAACTAATCACGATTATTTTTGGTTTGGTACATGTCTCCGGTTTGGTACTTTCGTAATCTCATCATAATATGAGGATGATAAGTTGAATATATGCTCATATCCGGTGAGGTTTTATCAAATGTTTTTTTTTTGTTTTTTTTAAAAAAAAATTAAAGGATTTTAAATTTTATGGGAGGGTTTTCGACTATTTTTGTAAAAAAAAAGTCTCTCTACCATAAAAATATCTTTCCTCTTGGTATTGAAAAATGTATTTTGTTAGCTGATTTTAAAATGAAACCAAATATGATGGTATTTGAATTGGGTTTTAAAGGAGTTATGAATTTTTAATATTTATTAAGTGTTTTTAAAACAAATGATGGCATCATATAGTGATTATAAACTGGAAAAAGGCAAATGACATATAATCTAGAGGCAGGCAGTAAATCCATTTACGGCAGCGCATTTGCATTACCCGAGATCGAGTCCTCCTGCCTACATTATGTAGGAATTTGGCTATTAGGTCTGTCAGTTGTGACCCAATATAATATGCCGTTAGAAAAAAAAAAAACTAACTGGGAAAAGAAGACTGCTCCATTTCCAATTTTACAGTTGTTGGAAAATTATATTACAAGTACCTGAGCTACAATGCGGTTATATTTTCTGAATTTTTTCCGTAAATCGATGTAATGATAAAAAGTTTAGACAAAAGAAAAGATAAAACGAAACAAATGAGACATAGAGCTAGAGTGCCAGACATTTAGAGGTTATTTAAAAAACCATTTGAGACAAAACCTCTTCATACTCACAACGGTCTCTATGATGTTCGATCCACACATATAACTGTCTTATCGCTTCTCTCTTCTTTTCCTAATCCCAACAGTGGACCTCCTTCAGCTTCTCCTTCTCTTTCTCCTCTTCTTTGATTTTACCTCGAAGCTTCTTCTCTATCTTTTCCTTCTCCTTCTTCTTTTTCATCTCTATCACACATTTCCTTTCCGTCAAAAGCATCTTCGTCGCTTCAACCACGTTTCCTTATTGCTTATGTGCTTCTCCTCGAGGTTTTCAATCAGGGATTAGAACCGGTTTAGTATAGTCGAATTCAGTCTCTCTAATTGCTCTTTCATCATACTTTGATATGTTTTGTGAGTCATTGAAATCTTCTCCTCGAGCGGTGCCTATTCCTCTGAATGCTTCGCTTCTATGCTCTTCAACTATTGTTCCTTCTCTTATATATGTATAATTGGTGACTGGAATTTTATAACGGAAATAGCTTTTAAACCAAATAAATAGTCTACAATATTTTAATTGTTGTAATTGCACTGAATATGTAAACAATATATATTGAGATTATATTTATAGTAAACTAATATAGGG
>JAKUCM010007134.1:0-31024 GCA_023374145.1 Lepidium sativum | reverse complement strand
CAGGCCGCGGGAAATTCGGACAAGTCCATGAAATTCGGACAAGGGAGTGACAGTGTCCGAACGGGTAGTGTGTTCGGACAGGAAGTGAAATATTCGGACAGGAAGTGAAGTGTTCGGACAGGGAAGTGGAGTGTCCGAACTGAAGGGAGTGATAGTGGGAAGTGGTTGGACCGTCCATGGGTCGGTCCGGGACAATAAGTGTCCAGCGGATTGGACTTGATCCAATTCATGTGGGCTCGAATTTGGCCCACCTTGGGGCGAATTAGGGTTAGGGTTTTTCACCCAAAACCCTATAAATAGGGATAAAAAACTGCCGCAGCCCAAAAATCATCACGAAAATCTCTAAGGAAATCAGAATCATTGCGAAGGAACTCTAAGACCGATTTTTGCTCGAATCGAGCAAGGGAAAAAAGCGGATCGAGAGCGATCAAAACCGGATCCGAGTATCTTGATTGGCAATCGCATCAAGATGGTGTCAGAAAAGGCTAAGGCAAAGGTGAGTTTTCGGGACCACTGAGGTGATTCTTGGTTCGTTTTTGAGCAATAGTGGGATTAAGTCTTAGATGGGTTAGGATTGCGTGATTGATTGGATGAATATGTACTGTTTTTCTGTCATGATTGGTGTTTTGGTTGATTCGGGTGAATCCGAGTAACTAAGACAACAGATCTGATCGGACTCTGAGCATATGAGTATGCTGGACTCTGTGCATGAATAATGCTATCTTCTGACTTGATTGCTTGCTTGTTTGATACGTATCTGGTTTGGCCTAGTGGGACGGAATGGACCGACTCCACTAAGCAAATTCGTTTGCTTACCTAATATGCGTGATTGTAGGTGATTTACCCAAAGACCGTGAAAGTGGCTAAGTAGGAGCGAGGACCGAGGCGAGAAGAGGAAGGATGAAATAAGACTGGGTTAAAAACAGGTCTAGACACATTTAAATTCAAACATTCTTGCAAACTTTTTGTACTAGAACCTCTTGAGTTGGTTTATGCATATGTTTTGGGCTTATAAAACTGTCAAAAACCCGAAAAACACTAAGTAAAGAAAGAACCTAAAACTAAGTGTTTGGGTCCGCCCAAGGTCAAACTGAATCGAATCCGGACGTAGACCATCTTGAGTTAGGGTGTCACAAGTTGGTATCAGAAGCGCGGTTTGGTTCTAGGATAGTCGGGTTAATATGCATAAACGGGTTAGTTGAATAGAAATCCATCCTCCTCGCACCAAGGTCTCGCGGTAAGGTTTATATGTATTTATATGGGGTGTGAATTGAAATAAGTTAGTATGAGGGACTAACTTAGTGAATCGGGTCACTGTAGATGGCTAAAAGTAATCGGACCAGAAGGAATGTGGGAAACGAGGCGCGCTTCCCGAGTTGTGACGGGAAGGACCGAGGATGAGGATGTCCAAAGTGTGGACAATCAAAGTGTGGAAAGAAGTGAACCATCCCAACGCGAGTGTTGGTACCGCGAATCCGATTGGGATGAGTTAGGTGTTTGCTCTTTTGACCCAAGTCTTGGAAAGACTTCCTGCTGTAATGCCTGCTGCAGCAGTACCACGCGGGTGATTCCGGTTCCGGTGGAAAATGTGGTCGAGGAGACACACTCTGCGGTTTACTCCATCATACCTGAAAATGATGGATCACATGCAGAAGTTAGGCACTAAGTTCTTTTCAGGAGGTGCCAAGCCTATCGAGGGCAGACGAGTTGCGAAGTAAGTTGAAAGGAATTTCAACTCTATCCGGTGTCCGGAAGAGTTTAACAGGCGGTATCGCGGTCCACTACCTGGAAGGGGACACGCACAATTGGTGGCAAGGTGTTTCGGGAAGAATGGATATACCCGAACTGCAGCTGAGAAACGTTCGGTAAGGAGTTTAGGGCAAAATACTTCCATCGGATAGTGTTTGATCGGCTTGAGGGAGCCTTTCTGGATCTTTGCCAAGGATCCATGTCCGTGAAAATTATGCTAACTGAAAATGTTTTTGGTTTTTCTATGTCTTAGATGTAATGCAAATGATGAAATGCAAGAAAAACTAAGAATCACAGAAAACAAAGTCAAATGTCCCCTAGAATCCTCCCCCAAACTTAAATCACACAGTCTTTTATGTGTATAAAAGCCCAAAAGAGGATCCTAGACCACCAAGTCAAGAGAAAAATATGCAGTGGTATATACAATGAAGGGAAGGAGTTCCGTACCTAATTGGAGAATGAAAAAGTTGGAATGAAGGAGTTTCTGGTTCGTTTTTAGAACACTCGAGCAGCCTTGCTCGAGTGTCATGCTCGAGAGTGTTTATGCTCTGGTGCCAAATTCCTTGTGGTGCACGTCCCTTGACCTGAAACATAAGAAAAAAGAAACAAAGAAAAACTGCAAGAAAGAAAATATGTACAAGGATATCATGGGATTTCCTCCCAAGTGAGCTTGTTTTAAGTCACTAAGCTTGACTTCCCACACCCATCAGACTGGAGTGGTTCAAGAGAGGAATTGAGGTCCCCTCTGAGATGGTTTCATCAACCATGTAAAGCTTAACTTTCTGCCCATTTTCTGGAAGTTCCTCTCCTTTCTTGTTAAACATGGTGATGGATCCACAAGGCATAACTCTTTTAATGTGGAAAGGTCCTGACCAATCTGATTTAGGCTTCGTTGGAAAGAGAAGCTGCTTCACTTTGGCAAATGGTTTGGGGATATTTGCTGCTCTTCACCTTGTACTCCATTACTCCATCCACAAAACCAATTGGTCTCAAAAGTATATCAGGCCCAAGATCCAATTCTAGTAAATTGTATGATTCCTTAGAAGGCATATTCGTGATCTCATTGCAAGCAAACAAAGACTGAAGGCTTATCCCATCAACAACCTCTTCAAACATTGGATTTTTCTGCAGTAGTCGCTAGCCTTACCACTCTTAGCCAATATAAGTCGAGGAAGCTTAGGAGGTTTAATGCCCAACTTATCCAATCCCTCAATTGAGAAGCTTTGTCCTCCAATAGTAGGTTTCCTAGCTGCATCGTCAATGTTAAACTTCATATTGAGATCCTTACAAAAGTTTTAGCTCAATTGTTCCATTCCTCACATCAATTACAGCTCCAACAGAGGCTAAAAATGGTCTACCAAGGAGTAGTGGATCTTGTGGTTCCTCATCCATATCAATCACCACAAAGTCTGTAGGAACCTCAACACTACCAACCATTATAGGTATATCTTCCAGTAAACCATATGGCAAAAGGACAGAACTATCAGCTAGAATCAAAGAGAGCTTACAAGACTTGTAGTTGTTGAACCCCAACCTCTTAGCAACAGATAGTTGCATTACGCTAATTGAAGCTCCAAGATCACATAAACATTTGCTGAAAGTTAAATGACCCAATGAGCATGGTAAAGTGAATGTCCCATGATCATCTAGCTTGTTTTGAACTATTATCCTCTCTAAGATGTCATTGCACTCATGAGTGTCTACTGCCATACCCTCTAGCTCATTTGTTCTTTCCTTCACAACATCTTCAAAAAAATTTGGTAAGGAGGCATTAGCATGAAAGCATCAAGTATAGGTATCTTTACCTCAGCATCCTTTATTTGCTTGTCAAAAAGAGCCTTGTACTTCATCATTACGTCCTTTTTAAACCTTTGTGGAAAGGGGTAGTTGAGGTTAAAGGAGGAAGGGTAAAAGACTTATGGATATCGTGAAAATATCATGTTTTGGAGGTTGGTAAGGGGACACTCGACCTAGCCTTGCTCGAGTGTCTCATTGTGTGGTTCTGAACATAATGCTCGATCAGTTCCAGCTCGAGCGTCCTGCTCGAGTGTTCTTTTCTGAGGCTTTTCTCGATATTTTCAGCCTTTTTCTGACTAAGGCTGTCCTCCCCAACTTGAATGTCACTGTCCTCAGTGAATTTATCATTGTCGTACTTGTGGAGAGATCTCCTTTCTGCTCCTCAATGTAATGGATTGGGCAGTGTATTCCTTGGAGTTTTGAATGACTTTTCCACGTAGTTGCCCAATAGTCTTAACTGCAGAGGAGGAAGCTTGCTTGTTCTCTAAATTCTTGAGGCGAGCATTAAGAGTCTCAAACCTTGCAATTGAGGTCATTATGGAAGCATCTATCTTAGTGTGTACCTCAGCAAATTTCCTGGTTATTTCAGAGGCGGTAGCTGTCTGACCTTTGAGGATTTTGCTGCAAGATGTCCATTACCTCAGGGGTTTGTTGGGGTTGGGTGTGTTATGGTATTCATAATCATGTGGTACAGTAGGTGGGTGGTGATGAGTTTGCTAGTGTTGATGGTTTGGGACAAAGAGTTTGGATTGAGGCTGGTGGTGTGGTTTTGGTTGATACACCTGATCTTGGGGATTAACCACATTGGTGTTCCTGTATGAGAGATTTGGGTTGGGTTTGTAGCTGTTGTAAGGCCCATAACTGTTACCCTGATTCTGCACAAAACTGACCTCCTCTACCTCATCTTCATCCTCTATAACCTGTTCGAACTTACTTACGTGATGTACCTGCTTTTGATGAACTGAGAGCAACTTATCCAGCTTTTCTTGTATGGCTTTGAGTTCCTTCCTACTAACCATGTCAGGATCAGCTGTACCTCTAGGAGTTCGATCATAGTCTTCACTGTATTGGCCATCTGCTTGTGCTAAATTCTCAACCAATTCCCATCCATCATCTACATCCTTGTTCAGAAAGTTTCCATTGCTTGTTGTGTCTAGCAACATTCGGATCTTGGAATAACGCCTCTGTAGAGAGTGCTGAGAAGTGACTCAGTGTGTGAACCCATGATGAGGACATTGTGATTGGTACATCTTGAATCGTTTCCAAGCCTCAGAGAATGTCTCAGAATGGTTTTGCTTGAAACCAGAGATAGAATTGCGAAGTTTCGCAGCTCTGGAGTTGGAAAAGAATTTGCCTAGAAACGCTTCTTTGCAGGCATCCCAAGATGTGATAGACCCTTGTGGCGAAGTGTTTTTCCCATAGATGTGCTTTGTCTCCAAGAGAGAAAGGAAACAATCGCAATTCAGAGCATCCTCACTAACCCCATTTATCTTTGTCAAACTGGTTAGTCTTTCAAATTCATCAAGATGATCTAGTGGGTCTTCAGAAGGTAAACCATGAAATTTACTGTTCTGAACCATGGAGATCATACCACTCTTAATCTCAAAGTTATTGTTGGCGATGGCTGGTGGGACAATTCCATGGCGTTGAGTGTGGATACTAGGAGCATCACCGGCGCCAATGTGTCTAACTCTCCTAGGACGAGTTCCTAGTTCAGTAGCTTGTACTTGTTCTTCCATGTTAACCTGATCCGTGTATTCTTCGTTCAATCTGTTCTGTTGTTCTCGCAAGTACTCACGAGGCAAACAGTCTATTCTGTCAGAGTATGGGATGAGGTCTTCACTACCACGAGATCTGGTATTCATGCAAGTGATTTGTGTTGTCGGAAATAACACTCGAGCAGGTGTTGCTCGAGTGTAGTGATCGAGTGTTTCTGGGGTCTGCTCGAGCTCTCTGGAAACAGAAGAAAGATCAACGAGCTCGGGTTGTGTTGGTCGAGCTTGTTGATCGAGTGTTCCTGAAAGCAAACAGAAACCGAAAACGAGATTAGAATAATAGTATAGTAAAACTTAGTCTCAGAAAAGTGATTTTCCTAATTGTAGCTAACTATTCCCAGTTGGCAACGGCGCCAATTTGATAAAGACGTTTTTACGGTGTTTTCTCAAATACCAAACTGTCTATCTAATCAATTGCAGTACAGTATGGTGTCAATCCACTGGGAGAGTAACTAGCAATCAAGATGTAATCTACTTATTCTAATCTAAGCCAAACTCGGTTTTAGCGAGTGGTTATCTATCCTAGGTGACAATGAAATCTTAAAACAAAATGCTGAAAATGAAACAAAGTATTAGAATGTAAAGACAGAGTATTAAAAGTAAATGCAATAGTAAAAACTAATAATCAAGTGCATCACGAAATCTCAACCTAAAGCAGAGTATTAAAATCACGAAAATTCAATAGAGGAAAAACGGGTTCTCGAGGTTTAGGATCAATGATTAGGGTATTCCTAGGGGTTCCAGACTTATCTATCAACCTATTTAGATGACCTCTAAGCAAGGAATCACAAAGTAATCACATTCGCTCTCGCGCAATGGGACCTCTCCTAAAAGACAACCTGACTTGACTCTCGCCCAACGATTGAAAATTCAAGAGGCCTTAAGTATGGACCTTACAAAGCCTAATAACACCCTAGACAATCAATCTCTTGAGCTAGGAAGATGCTATCTTAATTTAAGCATGTTCAAGTGATTCCCTAAACGCCTCTCGGGGAGGATTCACCAAGAGATCGAATTTCAATTGATCAGAAAGAAACAAACATTAAGAACACTTAAACTAAAGAGATCTAAGACTTTAATTAAACATAAACAAATCTGGAAATCCCTAA
Source organism: Lepidium sativum (assembly GCA_023374145.1). Taxonomy (NCBI): domain Eukaryota; kingdom Viridiplantae; phylum Streptophyta; class Magnoliopsida; order Brassicales; family Brassicaceae; genus Lepidium; species Lepidium sativum. The sequence continues at coordinate 24,594 of JAKUCM010007134.1, read as the reverse complement.
GTTTTCCCCTAATCTCACCCTTTCCTCAAGAACCCTAGACTAACTTACTCAGAATTCATGAAATAAAACAAAGACTTAAAATCGAAAATCAATTGCATAAAACTTAAGACTAGAAAAATCGTAAATGCCTTTGTAAACTATGAGACTCAAAAATTGGTAGAAAAGATTGTATATTAAAACTTGAAATTCTAGTACAATTTATAGATCAAAAGATCTTAAAGAAAAAGGAAAAATACTTAAAGAGAAAAAGGGAAAATTCCCTAGAAAGAAAAATGGGAAATTCCTTTAAAAAGTGAAAAGGAAATTTCCTTAAGAAAGAAAATAGAAAAAGCCTAAAATAGTTGTTGAGCTTGCACAAATGGGTCTTGATGGGCCTTTTTCGCAGAGAAGCCCAAGAAGTCAATCTTCGTCCGAAGTCTTAGTTCTGGTCCGAAAATCCACTCGACCAAGTGTGGTCGAGTGTCATGCTCGAGTGTCATTGGTATATGCCAAATCTTCTAGATCACATCCTGAACTTCAACTTTAGGCGAGCCGATTTTCCATTGGTCTTCTTTAGTCCGAAATTCTTCATGAAATGCTCCAAAAAGTGCCTAAAAATACCCTTTATGCAATGTGTGCAATGCCCAACACTAAGTATGCAAATTATGCCTAAAAGAACCTAAAACTATGATAATAATGCAAGTATGAATGCAAAACATGCTAAATAATGGCCCTAAAATGTGGTAAAATGCAGACACACCAGCAGTCTTCAGGGAAACGGGCAAGTGAAGCACTGCCACCTCCGCCAAAGAGGCAAACGTTGGTGCCGAGGGTTTATTCGATGGTTGCGGATCCAGCAGATCAGAACACTGCGCGCCCAATAATTGATGAGTCTTCTCACTCTTTACCTTAGCATTTTCTTGGTGAACTTGCTTGCTTGTTGCGTATGATAGGATCCTTAGCAGTATAGACAATGTGTGGGAACTGTGAAAATGGGTGGTGTGGCAACCCATGTACTGTTTGATTCGGGGGCGACACACTGTTTTGTGCACCCAAGAATGATAGGTACTGAAGGATTCCAGAAGGAACCCGGGGAAGGTAAAGGACTAGTTCGAGCCGCTGGTGGGCAAGTGATGGACATTTTGGGTAGTGTCCGGAACGTCCCATTGTGCATAGAGGGAGTGAGCATGCCAGTTGATCTGGTGATCTGCCAAGTGAAGTCTTATGACGTGATCTTGGGAATGGATTGACTTGGAAGGAACAAGACACACTTAGACTGCCATCACGATCGAGTGAAGTTTGAAAATGGTGGGAACCAGCTGGTGTTTCAGGGAATCCGACCCACCTCAGGGAACTTGATCATTTCGGCTATCCAAGCAGAATGGATGGTCGAACTAGGATGTAAAGCGTACCTAGCTACGATCACAACTGCCGAGACAGAAACGGACACAGAACTTAAGGACATTCCGGTGGTGAATGAGTTCGAGGATGTGTTCGCGGCAGTTAAGGGTTTACCACCATCTCGATCTGATCCTTTCAGGATCGAGTTAGAACCCGGGACGGCCCCAATCTCTAAGGCACCTTATCGGATGGCGCCGACAGAGATGGCCGAGTTAAAGAGGCAGCTTAGTGAATTGACGGACAAGAGATTCATTCACCCAAGTAGTTCGCATTGGGGCGCACCAGTGCTCTTCGTCAAGAAGAAGGATGGCACGTTCAGACTGTGCATAGATTATCGTGGGCTGAACCGAGTAACGGTAAAGAACATGTACCTTCTTCCACGGATAGACGAGTTGTTGGACCAACTCAGAGGTGCTACCTGGTTCTCAAAGATTGATTTGGCTTCGGGTTACCATCAGATCCCAATCGCGGAGGCTGACGTTCGAAAAACAGCCTTCCGAACAAGGTACGGACACTTTGAGTTCGTGGTCATTCCCTTCGATCTAACCAATGCTCCAGCAGCCTTCATGAAATTGATGAAAGATGTGTTCCGAGAATTCTTGGATGAATTCGTGATCATCTTCATAGATGACATTCTGGTGTACTCTAATTCGCCGGAAGAGCATCAAGGTCACTTAAGGACGGTTTTGGGGAAGCTAAGGGAACACAAGCTGTTCGGAAAGCTGAGTAAGTGCAGCTTTTGGTAAAGGGAAATTGGTTTCTCGGGTCATGTGGTCTCGGATAAGGGAGTGTCCGTGGACCCGGAGAAGATCAAGGCAATTTCAGAATGGCCTAGACCCTTGAACGCATCCGTGGTAAGGAGCTTCCTTGGATTGGCTGGGTATTACCGACGTTTTGTTAAAGGCTTTGCAAGCATGGCGCAGCCTATGACCCAGCTTACTGGAAATGATGTCCCTTTCAGTTGGACTAAGGAATGTGAAGGGAGTTTCTCAAGGTTTAAGGACATGCTAACGAGTACTCCAGTTCTGGCCTTGCTAGAACCAAGTGAGCCTTATGTGGTGTATACGGACGCATCACGAATGGGTTTGGGTTGCGTACTGATGCAGTATGGGAAGGTGATTGCTTATGCATCACGACAGTTAAGGAAACATGAAGTGAATTACCCCACTTATGACTTGGAACTGGCTGCAGTGGTATTCACCTTGAAGATATGGCGATCCTACCTTTATGGTGGGAAGGTCCAAGTGTTCACGGATCATAAGAGTTTGAATTACATCTTCCCTCAACCGGACCTAAACCTAAGGCAAAGACGATGGATGGAACTGATTGTGGACTATGACCTGGACATAGAATACCATCCGGGTAAGGCAAACTTAGTTGCTGATGCACTAAGTAGGAAAAGGGTGGACGTGGACTCAGAAAAAGAGATGGAAGGGCTGATTAGCATGGTCGGGACGTTGAGTCTAGCAGCCTTAACGGTTGAAGAGGAACCTTTGGGCTTAGGTGCAGCGGACCAAGCGGATTTTCTAAGTCGGGTACGGATTGCCCAGGAAAAGGACGAAAATGTGAACAAGGTAGCAAAGAACGATAATACTGAGTACTAGATTTCGAATAATGAGACGATTCTGGTTCATGGCCGAGTGTGTGTTCCCAAAGACCAAGGATTGCGGGAAGAAATCCTTAAGGAGGCACATCAGTCTAAGTTGGCTATCCATCCTGGATCAACCAAGATGTACCGAGATCTAAAAAGGTACTATCATTGGACAGGAATGAAACGGGACGTGGCTAAGTGGGTTTCAGAATGCCCTACTTGCCAATTGGTGAAGGCAGAACACCAAGTTCCCAGTGGGTTATTGCAAAGCCTACCGATCCCGGAATGGAAATGGGACATGATCACAATGGACTTTATAACGGGACTGCCCATTTGTGATAAAAGGGGATGCGATATGGGTAATTGTGGATCGACTAATCAAGTCGGCTCACTTCATTGCGGTCGATAGGATCGATCGAGCTGAAAAGTTTGTCGAAATCTATGTAAGGGAGATTGTTCGGTTGCATGGTGCACCAGCAAGCATAGTGTTGGATCGGGATGCCAAGTTCTGTTCAGCATTTTGGAAAGCGCTTCAGGCTAGGTTGGGGACTAAGGTCCATACGAGTACGACTTACCATCCGCAGACAGATGGTCAGTCAGAACGTACTATCCAAACACTTGAGGATTGTTGCGGGCAAGTGTGTTGGATTGGGGAGGTAAGTGGGATGAGCACTTACCTTTGGCCGAATTCGCGTATAACAACAGTTATCACGCAAGTATTGGGATATCTCCGTATGAGGCACTGTACGGACGACCGTGTCGAACCCCTTTGTGTTGGACTCAAGTGGGGGAGTGAAGCGTCTATGGGCGGGATTTCGTAGAGGACACAACAGAAAAGTTGAGAATGGTCAAGCTCAACATGAAACAAGCTCAGGATAGGCAAAAGAGCTATGCGGATAAGAGAAGGAAGGAACTTGAGTTCGCAGTTGGTGATTTGGTCTACCTTAAGACTATCACATATAAGGGTAAGGAGCGTTCGGCCCGATCAGCTAAGTTAACACCAAGGTATATGGGGCCTTATTAGATTCTGGAAAGGATTGGGAAAGTAGCCTATAAGTTCGCACTGCCTGTGGAACTGGATGCGTTTCATAACGTTTTCCATGTTTCGATGCTAAAGAAGTGATTAGGCAATGGAGAACGAGTCGTGGTTGAACCTCCAAGGAACCTAAGGGAAAATATGACGGTTGAAGGAGTTCCAGTCCGGATCCTAGATAAGAAGGTCAAGGCAGACCGAAGGAAGAAAACCAGAATGGTCCAAGTTGAATGGGATTGCGATGGAGAAATTGAGGTCACGTGGGAACCAGAAGTCAGAATGAAGGAAAATTTTCCTAAGTTATTTGAGAAGCAAAAAGTCGGACCATCCCAAGTCTAGATTAAAGCCGGACCATCCCAAGTCTAGATTCGAGGACGAATCCTTTGAAGTGGGAGAGACTTGTAACACCCGCGTTCCGCGGACCCTTCGGGTGATTTCGGATGGGTTCAAGGGACAAAGGAAGTTATGTGAGAAAATAAGGAAAAGTCTGGGGTTTTGATCGAACAAGGCTAAATGCCATTCGGACAAGGCAATGTGTCATTCAGACAAGGCCAAGTGCCATTCGGACAAGACAATGTGTCATTCGGACAAGGCCAAGTGCCATTCAGACAAGGTCGCGAAAAATTTGGACCAGGCTGCGTGAAGTTCGGACAAGGTCGCGTGAAATTCGGACCAGGCCGCGGGAAATTCGGACAAGGTCGCATGAAATTCGGACCAAGCCGCGGAAAATTCGGACCAGGCCGCGGGAAATTTGGACAAGGGAGTGACAGTATCCGAACGGGTATGTTCGGACAGGAAGTGAAATATTCGGACAGGAAGTGAAGTGTTCAGACAGGGAAGTGGAGTGTCCGAACTGAATGGAGTGATAGTGGGAAGTGGTTGGACCGTCCATGGGTCGGTCCGGGACATAAATGTCTAGCGGATTGGACTTGATCCAATTCAGGTGGGCTCGAATTTGGCCCACCTTGGGACGAATAAGGGTTTTTCACCCAAAACCCTATAAATAGGGATAAAAACTGCCGCAGCCAAAAATCATCACGAAAATCTCTAAGGAAATCGGAATCATTGCGAAGGAACTCTAAGACCGTTTTTTGCCGAATCGAGCAAGGGAAAAAGCGGATCGAGAGCGATCAAAACCGGATCCGAGTATCTTGATTGGCAATCGCATCAAGAGGTGTGAGAAAAGGCTAAGACAAAGGTGAGTTTTCGGGACCGTTGAGGTGATTCTTGGTTCGTTTTGGGCAATAGTGGGATTAAGTCTTAGATGGGTTAGGATTGCGTGATTGATTGGATGAATATGTACTGTTTTCTGTTCATGATTGGTGTTTTGGTTGATTCGTGTGAATCCGAGTAACTAAGGCAATAGATCTGATCGGACTCTGAGCATATGAGTATGCTGGACTCTGTGCATGAATAATGTTATCTCTGACTTGATTGCTTGTTGTTTGATACGTATCTGGTTTGGCCTAGTGGGACGGAATGACCGACTCACTAAGCAAATTCGTTTGCTTACCCAATATGCGTGATTGTAGGTGATTTACCCAAACACCGTGAAAGTGGCTAAGTTGGAGCGAGACCGAGGCGAGAAGGAGGAAGGATGGAATAAGAATGGGTTAAAATAGGTCTAGACACATTTAAATTCAAACATTTTTGCAAACTTGTTGTACTAGAACCTCTTGAGTTGGTTTATGCATATGTTTTGGGCTTATAAAACTGTCAAAAACCCGAAAAAGATTAAGTAAAGAAAGAACCTAAAACTGACTAAGTGTTTGGTCCGCCCAAGGCCAAACTGAATCGAATCCGGACGTAGACATCTTGACTTAGGGTGTCACACTAGGCTCGAGACATTCGGTCATATTCCTTTCAGATATAGATTAGTTGTTGGTATGTGTTATAAAGACAAAGTACCAATCCTAAACAATTATTTGCAGTTAGAAAGACTATAACCATACTGAAAAAGACAATTCAGATGAATTTTCAACTAACTTAACTAACTTATGTGTTACTGTTTTGAGAGAATGGCTAAAAACCAACTGTATTTTTTTCCTCATATCGTTTCATACATAGACTTAATGTTCCGTCTTAATTGTAAAGGAAGTACTAAAACGTTCAAAAAATATAAACATGAACTAAACAAAATATGGTCAAAACCTATATTGATTGTTAATTCTATTAGTCAACGGTTAAATCTCTGTTAAACGACATGTGTACCGCGCATTAAAATATGTGAACAACATAAATTAAATTAATCAAATAAAATAAATAAATTAAATATATCAAATAAAATTAGAATAAATTTAATTAAATATACCAAAATTAAAATTAAAACTAAATTAAATATATTAAACATAATTTAAAAATAATAAAATAAAATAAATATAAAATGTAGTAAAAATAAATTACTATAAAACAAAATAATATAAAATAAATATAAAATAAGAAATAAATCTAAATGAAATAAAATAAATTCAAATTAAATGAAAATAAACTAAAATAAAATGAAATTAAAATTTTAAAAGAAAAATAAATCTAATTACAATCCAACTACAATCATAATCCACCTTATTTAAAAAATCTCTAATTCTAAAATCTCAAATCATCACGATCATTAAAATCTCCAACAAATCAAATGTTTTCGACATAATAATAATAATAGTGTATTGGTGTTAAAAGTTCTAATTCAAACAAAGAAATCTCAAATATTTTTTTCACATTTTTTCTCTGTAGGGAAAGGTTCTAAGCTTCATATTTGCTAGGGCTTTTTGTTGTGTTACTGCAAGTATGGAGCTTAGAGTCTTTTCTTAAAGAAAATAAAGAGATGTGGAGAAAAAGGTGAGATTTCTTTGTTTGAATTGGAACTTTTATTATTAATCTCCTATTACCATGCCAAAAATATTTGATTTGTTAAATATTTTTAAGATTGTGATGATTTGAAAATTTTGACAATATAATTTAATATATTTTTTATTGATTTTATTTTATTTTATTTTTATTTTAATTAATTTAATTTAATTTAATTAATTTAAATTTTATTTATTTAATTTACTTTTATTTTATTTTTTTTTATTTTTTTTTATTTACGCTATTTACGTGTCATTTAAATCTGTTGTATATGTCGTTTAATGGATATTTTATTGTTAACTAATACAGTTAACGGTCGACGTAGATTTCGGACATATTTTGCTTAATTTATGTGTTTTTGTATATTTTGGTATTTTTTTAATAATTAAAACAAAGAATTAGGTTTATGTATAAAATGGTACAGAAAAAAAATATATATATAGTTTTTGACCGATTTCCTTAGTATTTTCTTTTAATTTTCGCTTTTGGTTTCTCGCAATTCGAGATCAGTAGAAATTGAGCAAGTGAGCGTGAGACTGTCATGTTTGGCAATGTCGAATCAAGATTAACTAGACAACAATGGGTCACTTATAAACATTAAAGTTGAAAGTTAAAACTGTTGTTAGAGATAAGACAAGTTATTATTAATTTAGTGTTTGTGTGACATACTATATTAATTTTCTTGTACCTTCTCAAATTCTTATTAGGTTTATATTATTGATAACATTAATTTATGCCCATAACTAAGTACAAATAGCACATGGAGGTAGTAGTTAAACCTGATTTGCCCAACTGGATTAATTATTTATGTAAGTCTTATTCACGATTTTGTTGATAATTGTACCAATTTATATTGTTTTCCTTTTAGTAAAATAAATTGTTTGGTAGAGTATTACTTTAAATACAAGACTTACAGCAAATGACATCTAGCCTAGTGGCAGGTGGTAAGTTCACTTAAGGCAGCGCATTTGCATAACCCGGGATCGAGTCCCCATGTCTATATTATGTAGGAATTTGGCTATTGGACCGGCCAGTTGTGGCTCAATATAATCTGCCGTTGACAAAAAAAAAAAAAAAATACAAGACTTACAGATTTGGGAGATACCTTTTGGCTATTAATGTATCTCTACTTTTATTTATTCTTTTTCGTGGTCCTTATTTCAGTTTTTTTTATAAATTATAAACATTCCCAATTTTGGATACTCGGAATTTTGGTTATATGATTCTTATTACTTTAAAAACGATCTATCCCTATTTATAAAGAAATTTAATTTGTGTAGAAGTATATTTGGTTAAATGTTCATATTTACATTGTATTTATCAAAATTTAATTCCAGATAATCATATAATTTTATAATTACTTGATAGATTTTAAACTTTATATATGACTTCACAAAAAAAAAATGCATCTGGTCATTTATTTAAATATTTATTCTGTTGCATTTGCTATCAAAATTCGATTTTATGAAATTGTATAAATTATGTGATATTTTTTTGGAACTAAGTTATAAATTCAATTTCGTTGGTCCAATTTTTGATACAGAATAAAACTTTAAAGATTATTCGGAGCTGGTATTTAATAAAAGGTTTATCAACTCACTTTTATAAACTTTCTTTGTATAAAAAGGTGGTCGACACTGGACATAACTCAAATTGGAAACCTTTAAACAGTCAACAATTTCAATAAGCTAATCTGGAAAAAGAATAAAAATGTAAAAGTTTCTCATGTATGGCAATAAACTCAACAAACTAAGTGACTAGAGAGAATGGTAGTTAATTTAATAGAAAAATGTCGACATTTTATCAGATCCAAAGCAATACGTCCATTTCGAAGTAAGTGTAATAATTCATTCATTTCTCCAAGAAATAAGCCATGGTCAAATTCAGAAATTCTAGCAATGATTTTAAAATATTTTCAAAACCTTGATTTCTTTATTATCTACTAGCCAAATATATAACTAGAAGACTGTAATTATACATTTGAATAATAGTAGTATATATTTAACTTCCTTCTTGATACTCTACTACCCAAATCTTTAAACGTGAAGAAAATGGTAGAAACCAAATAATAAGATTGGAAAATAATTAGGATGTTACATGTTAATGTCATGAATGTCGATAACTTCTGTTTATACAGTTACGATGACTCATAAGTCATAAGTTTAATATCGTTATAATGTGTTCTGTTTATACCGTTATTATAATTCATAATTGTACGTCCCAAAATACTATATTTATTATATAGTACAAATGTAGCTTTTTCTTCTCAACTACTACATAAGTTTTTTTATAAATAATTTGATTTACTGCCCATTTTTTGTCAGTTTGGTAGTTATAATAACCGAACTAGTAAATTTAGCATTACAAGTTTAAGTCCTTTTATTACATATAGTACATTTACAAAAAAAATAAGAGGTTGATTTTACGTCATGGATCAAACCTTATTAATTTATCTGTTGACCAAATAAAAAAACAGTAACAATATTTGATCCATATTTCAAACTTTCTCCTAAAATTTCACATACACAAAATCACGTAACAATTATATGATATTTGAAGTCTGATGAAAAAAATAACTATTTACTCAAATATAGGTTTCCTTACTACATATATAAGTTTTATAACCTTTTTTCCTCAAGTCTAAATTAATCATTTGACCAATTAAAATCTGAGAACACATAAAAGAAAAGGGTACGGGCACTTGCAGGTGTACCAAAGAACATTAAGTTCCAACAAATTCCGATATTATAGATGAACACTTTTTACTTCTTACATGTTAAAAATAACACATTATAATGGAAGTGACAAAATTTAATAAAAAAAACAAAAAAAGGGTAAATAATAGCCGTGAAAGAGGAAAAGAATAGAGAATTGTGAGGGCCACTTCGTGAAAACAGAATCCTTGTGTCGGTCCACTTTCTATTGTGAATATATATGTCCACGATCGTTAAAATCCATCCACTCAAAATCTATATAATGGTTTCTTGAGTTATGATAAATAAGATGTTTCAAACAAATTATTTGATTATTACTAAAATGGTTTTTCTTTGTAGAACATGTATAAAATACAGTTGTGTTAATTTTGCACAATTATAGGTATGACTCTTCACATCAGAATCATGCAACAAGAGGCCATCTGACTGTGAAGTCTAAATCTGATGGAAAAATTATAATTGAAATCGCAATTTAAATATTTTACTAAATGCACTTCCCCCACATGTTTCTCTTCTTCTTCTTTTTATTACTTTAAATTTGTTTCATGAATACATATTACAAACAGAACTAAGAATTAAAATAATTTCTGATGAAAAAAAATAAATTTTTAACGACACAAGTATTATTTCAAACTATATAAAACATGATATAACAATAGCGCATATTGCTGATCAAAGAATTACTTTTAATGTTTTTGTTTCACTAAAATTTTAAAAATGCTCATGATATCTTATAAATTAATGGTATCATGTAATTCGAAAAAAAAATTATTTCAACCACTACCTCAATATGGAGGACAATTCTATGCTTCACTATCATTCATTGTCGTTTTCCTTAGATTGCTCCATAATTATTTGTCATTATTAAGTTTATAAGAACTACATTAAACATATTTCAAATAGATAATAAATTGTATATTTTTTTAAAAAAATATTAACTTAGGAAAACATGATTTGTTACTCGGACAGATTCGATTCGAGAAAAATATGATTGTTCTTCTTATAATACGGTCGAAAGTTTTCCCATCAAAAAAGAAAAATGTTAAGAACAAATCCGGTTCGATTGGTTTTTGGGTTATTCCGGATATTCGATCTATACTATAATCACTCTTACTACTAAAAAAAAGAAATCATGTCAGTGATGACACAAAAACATGAAATTATATATAATTTATGTAACTCAGTAAAATACAAGTATATTAATGAACTCATGCAAGAATTAGCACAATCTTTTCGCTTAATTCATTCATGTTTCAAATTTGTAATATTGTCTGATTGATTGGTTTTAGACTGTTTAACTAAGTAGAATTCTTATATCGAAAATTTGATTTTTCTAAAATCAAAAGAGTATTCAAAATTAAAGAATTATCTTCGTTTTTTTTCATTACACCTACACGTTGTCTCTATGTCTTTAAACTATTAAGTTGATCATCTAATATATTGTATTAGAAAATCAGCTTATAGATTTTAACTGGTAAAACTTTTCTATTTTTAAAATTTTCTAGTGATATTATTTAGTGACAAAAAAAATTATAATAAATTTGTAGTGTGTAAAACTTTAGTGATTTAGGAAAATGAGTTTGGTCAAATAGTTAGTATGTATATTTATATTAGAATCTGATTTCAAATATATATGCATGTAATTTTGCGTGATATAATTTAGAATTTATACAAACTTACATGGATTCTTTTTCGATGTCAAAATAAACAGATGTCAGAAAATGGGTTGACGATCCAGATTTTTTTTGGGAAGTATTCAAAACTTTTAAATGTATCTAAAACTATTCCTAAATCAATTTACACATATGTGAATATGGAAGATCAATTTCCACCTAAACGAATTACGAAATCAATTTCCTCCCCCCTCCCATATATTATACCGTGTTTGAAATCGAGTAAACTAAGTATAATACCGGTTCAATGTGCACGAAAACTAAACGAGATTATTTCGACCCGTTTGTTAACCCAATTGGATGTCGGATCTTATTATTCTTTCTGTATTTTTCGAAGAAATTGACGAACCATAATTCTGATTTCGATTTGGGATTTTCAGGTGATTGTCTATTTTGATTGTGAGATAGTATGATTGTCTATTTTGATTTTCAGGTGTACAATGAGCAATGTTTCAACTAGAAGTTCGCGTGATGTGTGTAGAGATCGGCTTGTGGTTGGAATTCCGACGAAGTGTTGGTGTGGTTCTGCTATTGTCTGTAAACTCTTGAATTCGGAGAGTAATCCGTATCGACGGTACTATCGATGTTTGTTTGCTTCATCAAGTAAGGTGAGTTACAAGAATTTTTCAATTCTTTAAAACTGAAACTAAGTTGCAGTGATTTCAATTTATTTGTATGATGAATTGTAGCTAAGTAAGGATGGCCACATTTTCAAATGGATGGATGAGGTAATTGTGAATGAGATTGATAAGATGATTAGTGATGTTCAAAGACTTGAGAAACATGTGATGGAGTTGGAAAACAACAGTCTTATAACTTCAAAGGAAGGACTTGTCTTTACAAGAATTGAAGATGGATAGTGAGTTAGCTGAAAAAGTTGATAACTAGATCGAGGAAGTGGAATGGAGGATGAAGAAATGGCTTCTTGCATATGTAGTGTTAGGCGCAATTGTTATTGTAGGCAGCTTGAAATTATTAGTTTGAAGGCAGCTTGTACTGTTCTTGTTGACTCAATGTCGTTTTAACTCTATTAAGTTCGGTTCAGTGTCTTTGATGAATTAAGTTTGGTTCAATGTTTCAACTGTCTTTGTAATTTTATCGATGAATATAATAGTCAAAATGGAGACATAAAGTTAGTGAGGACCATGTGTTAGTAGAGACAACAACAACAAAAATAGTAGGCAACAAGCCTTTAATATTGATGGAAGGTCAAGTAGCATTAAACGTCAAAAGGTACAACCAGATCTAGAATTCATATCCTACCAAATCTTATAGATCTAGATACAAAAGCTACACATCCTAATGAACACAAAATATAAGCTTGCAGGTCTTCACTTCATCTTTAATACTCTTCAGTCTGCTCGGGTTGGGACTGAGATATTTGAGTGATGACTTCTTGAAACTATTGTACCTGAGAAGATACACCTTGTGATGCATGATCTTGAGAAGACTCTCCTTGTGAAGCCTTCTGAAACCAAAGGTGAAGTTAACAACAATATATAATTACATATAATTCATACATAACAACAATACAATTACCTTAGCTCGTTTACCACTGTGAAACCTAGCATTATGAGTAGCTGACTTGCATATTCCACAGTGCATAATCCTTTTCTTGGTTGGATCAACTTTCACTTTCATTAGTTCCTTTCTTTCTTTTTTCATTCTTTGGTCTTCCTGGTTATGCAGGTTGAGCAGGTTTATGGAGTCTCCTTTCATTTATAACAGGCCAATACTTAGCACCTCCCGAAGGTGTGATGTCGTCAGTGTAAGTCTATACCCACCTTGATGTCTTGAACCAATGTGAGACATAATCAGAAACCTCTAACTTTCGAATAATGATGACAACATAAGCATGCTGGTAGGGGATCCCAGTTATTTCCCAACACTTGCATGAGTAAGTCCTTCCAACCAGATTCACTTTGTACGAACAAGCACCTTCAACAACCTCGAACATCACGTGTGTAGATCTGAAAACTCTGAAGTCTGCATCAAGTTTGTGTGTCTTTCTCAGGTAGTCTTCAACATTAGGAGTACAAGTTCCTCGGTGTTATGTTGCCATCATCAACCTTTTCATAATTCTCACCATAGCTTGCTTAGCAATAATTTCCAACATTAGCACCATCGGCTTCTCTCTTGCCTTCACTATCGTGTTGTTGAATGACTCCACCGAATTGTTCTCCCACATCTTCACAACACGGACCAACCTTATAGAAAGCTCGACACCAATTCTTTAGCTTCTCTTTTAACACGTTTTCATACACATTTCTGTCATACACCAGTAGGTGCTTCAAGTTTTCTCTGTTCTCAACATCATTGTAACTCCATGCTAGCTTCCAAATGAAGGGTTTCATCTGTGTTTTCTTGTCGTGTTTTGCCTTTATGTTTGCATAGATGTGTCGGACATACATTCTATGCTCTATCTTTGGCAGCTCCACCTCCACAGCTCTGATTAGACCCTCCAACAGAGAATATATAAAAGAATTTAAACATTGCAAAATTCATAACATAAGTTACACAAGTTACGAAGGTTAGATTTATTTACCTTTTGGCGATTAGAGACAAGAATGAAACCATCACCATCGGCAAGATTCAAATCATCTTTGATTTGCTTCATAAACCACTGCCAGTTGTTTGTGTTTTCTACCTGCACTACAACCCATGGCCAATGGATAAATGGCATTGTTACCATCTCTACCTAGTGCCACTAGAAGTTGCCCTTTCATTTTTCCTCTAAGGAAACATCCATCAAATCCTATTATAGGTCTACAAGTCTGCAACCACGATTTCCTTAAAACGTCAAAACAAACAAAAAACCTAGAGGACACATCAACTCTTTGATGATTCATACTAGACTCAATAACAACACTTGAGTTAGGATTAGATTCTAAAATCTCTACTCTATAATCTTTTAGTCTCTCAAGCTGTTTATCATACTCTTTCTCTATCCATCTTAAGGCCATGTTCCTAGCTGCTTGACACTGAGGCCTAGTGACTTTAACCGTCCATTTTTCATACACCAATTCTCTTATCTTCTCTAACACATAGTAATCCGGCTCTTGTCTAATCTTATCTAACCACATCGTAGTCAATCCTGCCACGTTTAACATCTCACATTGACCATTCTGATGGCAACTATGTCTAAATTTGAAATTCCTAACTAACCATTTGTCTGAATCTCCTCTAGTAGAAGCATAAATCCTCCAACTACATCCAACATCCAACACCTATACATTCGAATGAATGCTTGTTTTTATCATACCTATTTTGAAGAATATTCCTACTATTCTTCAATGTGTAATTGATACTACGAGTTTTAACCCTATATCCTACTGCAAGTGCACAACAAACGAAATAGTAATTAGGGATCGAATGCACGGAGAACTAAGTTACACTCTCAATTTCTATCGAGTCGCAAGCTATATCAATCAAATGGAGGAAGTGAATTCTAACAACTTAAATTTGGATGTAATCAAATAATTAAGACAATCAAATGTCGGGTATTCATTCGGGAGTTAGAATTCTTGTCAGGGAAACTATTCAGGAACTACTCTAATTTATTTCTCGCCTTGAACATGAATAAAGACATACCAACTCTCGTTGAATCTACCCCTCTATCAATAACATAATGGTCCTAACTCTCGTTGGTTTCAGATTACAAATAGGATTTATCGTTTTGGTTCAATTACCCACAATCCAACCTAGCATCAACTCTTGTTGGTAGTGAAGAAATTGCTCTTCTAATCTAGTTCTACTTCTTAACAATCTTCTGGAAGGTTAACAACCTAAAATCATTGACTAAGTGATCAAGCTAATTATGCATTAGATTCGAGTATTAGAAGGAGAATCATATACTAATCAATCATATTTGTTCCCCAACAGTGAATTCTAAAACCCTAGAATCCCTAGATCCGATCTAAGATCTACTCAGACATAGAATAATGAATAAAGCAAATCATGATGAACTGAAACTAAAATTGCATAAAGAAAAAATAAAGAGGATTCAGAAATTCTTCTCAAGTATGAAGAGATCTTCTTCCTACCTTACAAACTCTGTAAAATTTTGTTCTGCAATATCGAAAGGGCGGCCCTCAAATAAAAATAGGAAAAGAGTATTTATAGTGCCCAAAACAAGGGTTGAAAATCGCGAAATTAGGTTTCTGCGAAAGGCTAGGATCGATCGAGCATTGGGCGATCGATCGATCTCTTGGATGATGAGTCGATCTTCTCAGAAACCAAGTCGTTCTTCAGATCGTGCGCATAATTGTTTGACATCACTGATCGATCCATCCTTGGTAGATCGATCGGTCTTTCCTTTCGTGGAGAATGCCGAAAAATGCTTTAAACCTCTCCAATGTTCCACCTTCAAACATGATTCCAACTACGAACGTTTTTGACCTGAAATCTCAATAAAACACAGAAGAATTTCCCAAATATAATCGTAATAATGAGCTCAAAACCGATAAAATATGAGGAACATCAGTGATCCAGGACAATCTCTTTGAAAGCTACACCATAGAAGAACTCTTTACCTTCGAACAAATGGCTTTCACTTCTTCGAATCTTCTGCTTCTTCGGCCTAGAGTGTTCTTCTTCAGCCTAGATTCGCCTTCTCCCAACTCTTCACAACTCTCATCGTCTCCATTTTCTTCGCTTTCACTGTCAGCAACACTATCATGGCGGATTGGAGGTTTCTCAATGAAATGTTCCATATTTTCTTCAACATCATAATCAAACCTCTCACGCATCTCCTCGTCTAAATCGTCTTCATTACAACCTTAATTACTCGTCCCTCGTACGAATTCGACGATATCCATAGTCGAATCCGCACAAATTGAATCCAATTTTACGGATTTAGGGTTAGTGTTCTTAAAGTTTTGGGGGTTTTGTTAATGGAATCGAAATAGGTCGAGGGGATGTTTAGTGGGTATGTAATTGGGTCAAATTACGATTTAATTGACCAATTACGGTTTAAATTTATGTTTAGTCACGTTTAAAACTAATTACGGTTTAATTAACCAATTGGGAAAGTTTGATTTTATAAATTTTTTAAGGGCAAAAATGATATTCTATATTCATATATATATATATATATGTAAATTGATTTATAAATATTTGTGAGTACGGACCCCACTCCAGAAAATTCGTTGAATTTTATCACAAAAGAAAAAAAAAGTCGTTGAATTGATGAATACAATGTTTGATTTGTGTCGGCAGAAATTCAACTGTTTCTTTATTTTCCTACATTGATTTAATTATAAAAAAAATCGCCGGTTCAGTTTTCAATACAGCAAAAAGGTTAAAGAAATTAAAGAAAAAAAAGTGAAAAGAAACGACCCACAAATTAAGGATTTTGTGGCATTCAAACAAGGTTTGAATGAAGTACAAAAAGTCAAGTCAATAGCACTTTCACTTTTCTCTATTTTGTTGATTTGTTTTAGGACTTAATCATGGTTGCAACGTGTTTACAATGTGTGCAGGTGTAGTTTATACTACTTAAAACAAATTTTAACTTACTCTAATTTTAAATTTGTTGCATCCATTCATATTTTTCTGATATTTCCATTAATGTTTTCGTTGTTACTTCCTTTAAAAATAATTATTTGAATTCAAATAGGTCTATTTCCTTCCCACGTGAAGCCCACTATTATTAAATTTATTACTTAAGTCAAGCTATCTCTTTAACTTCTGTGAATTTTCTTTGATGTTATTAATTTATTATTGTATTATTTACATAATTTTCTTCTTTTTTAGAATAAATTTTGAGTTTGATTGGTCATCTACAAGAGATTTGGGAAGACAAATTGTTGTCTTAAACTCGATGAATGAAGAAGACAAAGAGAAGATGAAAAATAGTCTAAAGACTCTTGTAATAAGATCAAACATAACAGAGAATGAGAAAAATGTGCTTAGTTTAACTCTACGAAATCAAGAACTCTGAATTAAAATAGAAACATAAAAATAAAATTAATCGAAAAAGACACAAATGAAGAAAAACAATGGAGCAGAAGATGTTGCTCCGAATTTATCATCATCCTCTATACAAACAACAATTTTTTTTTTGGTTTTTTCCTGGAAACCCTAATAATATCTCTCTTTTAACTCTCTTATTTTTCATCAAATAAATCTTCTTCTAGACAATCGTTGATCACACTTAAATCTTTTGATCTCTGTAAATAATCTATGAACGAAGTGCCGAATCTTGGTTTTAGTCTTAATAGAGTAATGGAAACGACATCGTTTTTATATTTGTGGTTTACCTCTGAAAGAATCAATAGAAAGGTGGAGGTGGAGGAGAAGCATAGGATACTCCGATCACCGGCGGTAATGGACCCTCGAATTCTGGTGGTGGTGGAGAACTGTAATGGACTACAGGAGGTGGCGGAGAGCTGTAATGGACTACAGGAGGTGCCGGAGAGCTGTAGTGAACTGACGGTGGAGGAGACGGTGGTGAGTACTCAATGCAAGGAGGAGGTGGTGGTGGTTCAATACAAGGAGGTGGTGGTGGTGGTTCGATACAAGGAGGTGGCGGAGGAGGGGAATATTGAGGCGGTGGTGGAGATTGTACTGGAGGTTGCGGTGAATGATGTGGTGGTGGTGGTGGTGGTGAATTATACTGATAAGGTGGAGGTGGTGAGTGATGTGGTGGTGGAGGTGAGTTGTAGTAGTATGGTGGTGGTGGTGAGTGATGTGGTGGTGGTGGTGAGTGATGCGGTGGTGGAGGTGAGTTATAATAGTAAGGTGGAGGAGAAGAATGGTAAGGCGGTGGGGGAGACGGGTAATGTGGCGGTGGTGGAGATGAGTAATGCGGCGGTGGTGGAGGTGAGTAATGCGGCGGTGGTGGAGGTGAGTAGTGAGGCGGTGGCGGAGGTGAGTAACATGGCGGCGGTGGAGGACGAACGCAATAAATTGGAGCTGGTGGGGGTGGAGATGAATATACTGGAGGTGGTGGTGGAGATGAGTAGACTGGTGGCGGTGGCGGAGGCGGCGGTGGAGGAGAATACACTGGTGGTGGAGGAGGAGGAGGTGGCGGCGGTGGAGAATAATACACTGGTGGTGGTGGAGGTGGCGGCGGTGGAGGAGAATACACTGGTGGTGGTGGAGGAGGAGGTGGAGGCGGTGGTGGAGGTGGAGGCGGTGGAGGAGGAGGTGGCGGCGGTGGAGGAGAGTACACTGGTGGGGGTGGTGGTGGCGGAGAGTAAACTGGAGGTGGCGGTGGTGGAGGAGAAAAGACAGGAGGTGACGGAGGTGGAGAATATACCGGTGGAGGTAGGGGTGGCGATGGCGGAGGAGGCGGAGGCAATGCTACGATAGGAGGAGAGGGAGAAGAACGGCCACAACTAAACGATCCACAATCCACCGGAGGTAGAGACGAGAACTTAGCACATTGCTGTGAAGATCTTTGAGCACGTCTTCCCGGCAAACAATTTCTCCGATCATCAAACTCAGGCAATCTAAGACACACCGGAGCTTCACCAGTAAAGAAATTGTAACTGTAAGTGAAATTCTCAAGTTTCGGAAGCTGACAAATACTGGCCGGAATGTTTCCAGATAACCGATTATGAGCCACATTCAATTGCTCAACCTCCACCATTCCACCAACACTCTCCGGCAACGGACCAACAAGCTCATTAAAGCTCACATCAAAAACCGTAACGTTTTTCAACCGTCCGATATCCGCCGGTAAACAAGAATTCAAACCATTATTCATGAAGATAATCTCATTCAGATTCTTCATCTCAACCAAACTCGTCGGAATACAACCATGGAAATGATTATTCGCAAGAACAATAACCGAAACCGGCGAATCTCCGAAATTTTCCGGTAACTCAAACCGGAACCGGTTATGGTTAATGAAAATCGCATCTAAATGCTTACTGAAAAGCTCTTTCGGTACAGTTCCTTCAAACTCATTAAACCGGAGATCTAAGAATTTCAACGCCGGTAAACTGAGAACCACCGTGGGGAATGCTCCGGCGAATCGATTGTTACTAAGATCAAGCTCAAAGAGAAGCTTAAGCTGATTAAACTTATGAGGAACAGTTCCACAAAAACGATTGGAATTGACATGAAACAAAGCGAGATCTGTTAACAAACCAAGCTCTTCAGGTAAATATCCAGCGATATCAGCATGGTTAAGATCGATTCCAGCTACAGTACGGATCCGGTGATCATCAGGAGCTTGAGAACAGAAAACTCCGGAGTAGTCACAGACATTGGATCCGATCCAATTAAGAGTGATATTTTTAGGATCAGAGAGAATAGCTAGTTTCCAAGCTTGAAGAGCTATGTAAGCACTTCGAAGTCTAGGATTCTCAAAGAAAAGAGAAGGATCGACGGAGACTTTCTCTCCACGGTCACCGAACTCGTCACGGTAGTAGAGAAGTTGACGGCGTTGGATGAACCGGACTTCATTGTCGGAGAGACGAGCATTGGATGAGATGGAAAGAGAATGAGAGATTAGAGGAAGGGAGAAGAAGAAGAAGAGAAGGAGGAGAGAGTGAGTGGGATTGTTCATGTCGTCGGAAAACAAGACATCGGCGAGGAGTGGCAGAGGAGGGAGAATAAGAAGGAAGAAGAAGGGTAAAAAGGGAAAAGAGAAGAATAAGAGAAGAGAGGAAAATAAGGGTTTGTGTGAGGGAGAGAGAGTGAGGTGGGGATTTAAATGAAAGAGAGACAGCTCAAACACAGCTCAGGCCTACCTTTTTTTTTAATTTTTATGAAAAATAAAAAAATAGAAAACAAAATTCGATTGTGGAGCTTTACTTTTGTAATGGCGCGTACGTAATTTGCAAACTATACGTTATGCTTATTTTTATTATTATTATTATTGGGTCAATTTTTAGCTACTCTCAATTTCTATACGTATTAATATTATTTTAAAATCGGATTTAAGGGAGACAAGATTAAGCTTGTGAGGTTATGAATGATGCTATCTTATAAGTCTATCTTCAAAATTTCATAATAATTGGTAGCACAAGTAACTTTTGAGATCTGGTTTGATAACATAGATTACAGTTTAAGACCACAAGCTTAAGACATAAATCCCAACTAAGATATTAAAATATTTTTGTTACAAATTCTTGTTTCTAGTATTTGGAGAACTAAACTAAAATCTTAATATTGAAAACACATATGTTTTGGAACTTACCAAAAAAAATGACACATGTTTTGGATATGGTGTTTTATAGATTTATTAATTTTGTCTAAAAAATATTTCAAAAATAATACTTAAATACTTACAAATTTATACATTATTTAATATTTTTAACTTGATAAAATCATACTTTATACAAAACATTAATCTCCACAACTTACTCAATTAAAAAGGAATGTGTAATCGTTTTGTATGATTTTTATTCGAAAAAAAATTATATGTGAATTTTTAGAAAATGGATAAATCTCTAAGTACTTTCTAAAAGTATTCTTTTCAAATAATTTAAAGTCGTGGTGTGTGATTGATTCTTTGGATATTAAACTCCATTAATGGAAAAACTCAAAAACTATTGTAAGAAAAACTCAAAAACTGTTGTAAGAAATTCCAAAATATATAAGGATTTAGATGATAATGAATCAAATTGTTTATCAAATATGACATGAAAAATCCTCCACATTGACACTCAGCTTACGTTGTAAATTGTGACTGACAAGGAAAAAGAAAAACAAGTGTCTAGATCAGAAGCTCTCGAAGATAATGAACAATCTTTTGTTCTTTTGTTTTATTTCTTCGTCCAAGTATTTTTAATTCAATACTTACAAAAAAAGTATTTTAAATTTTAAATTATACTATATCGTAGAAAGATAATGTTATGCATCATTATATATAATGGACCGATCAGATAATTTGGTTATTGGGTATTTATAAAATTTTCAGAATGTTCTGAAATTAACCGAACCATATTATGAGACGAATCGGTTCAGTTATCGAATAGTTCAGATAAAAAATATTGCTTCTGAACCAACCCGAATTTCATGTTAACACTACATGTTTTATTTATCTTAAAAATGTTAAAGCTTAAGAAGTTTTGAGTTATAAAATACTAATAAGAAGTTGGCCAGATTTGGTCCAATAAAAATCCTAAGCGTCTTTGAACTCTTGAGCACTATCGAAACCAAAAATTCTACACCTCCGTCTATTCACTAAATGGAAAAACTTAGCGCGGACAATAATTACTTAAACTCAAAAAAAAAAAGCTACTATATATTACCCAAATGTGTAGTCTTAAACTTTAAGTTATTCAAAATCTAGTAACAAACATATTATGCCTTCTAAATTCCACATTACTTTAAAATGTGTTTATATGTTATATAATGTGATTATTATTTGTATGTAGATTTTCTCAATATATAGTTTATTTAATATGTTAATAATTGTGCATAATTGTGACTTTCTTTTCCTTTTGTTTGTTTCTAATATATCAATAGTCTCAATTTCCACCGATAGTTTTCGTGTTTAATATGGTCAAAGGTATTACAACTTCGATGAAAATAAAGAGAAGAAAATTGCCAGCTTTTGAGCCTCTTTAATTCTTCAAAATCCATGGAAAGGACTAAAAATTAATTATCATTAACTAATGTTTGGTGTATCCTACATTTATTTTATAAGTACCAACTTATAATAAACGAAGCAGTTACATAATAATGCAATAAATAAAAATAAGAAAGTTAGAGGTGGTTAAGGGAAGAGTCGGTGGTTCATGACGAATTCTAAATCGTATCGGTTGAATTCGTGAAGCTATTTAGTATTTTTACACTTTTAATTTAATGTTATTTGCCCGTTGCCGGTAATATTTGGTGACATCAAATAGTTTTTTTTTCCTACATTTAATTTTCTCTATCACGGGTTGTTTTAGTAGATAAAATTAATATTATTTATTTTATTTATGATTTAGAAGACGTCGACTATTTTCTCCGTCAAATTATGGCTGCTTTGGACGTATGTGCATTTACAAGATTAATAATAGACAAGAGCTTAACAACAATTAGAAAAAATATTATGCAATTGGTTATTTGTTATTAAATATATATATATATATATATATAATATGTTATAATGTTGGTGTGGTGTCCAGTCAGTTAGATTTTGGTTGAAATCTAAGATATTGCTGGTTGTGGATAATTCATATGAATCTTCTTTTTTCATAAAAATTTCTGCATTCGTTATTACAAAATATAACATAGTTTAGGTCTGAGAAGCTAAATGATTAAGAGAGTTGTCTAAATAGAAAATAATTCATATGAATTTTAAATTGTATGTTAACATTCTACATTTGTGCAATGGTCATTCTTACACAATTTAAAAATATATATTATGAAATAAATAGTATAATTATAGAAAACACAAGTCTAAAATTTATGACTTTTCAACGTATTAAATAAAATATAATAATAACAAACAAAAAAAGAAAAGTGGATAGATTAATTACTCTATTTAGATGAGATTTAATTACACAAGTTAAGTTTAGAAGACTTTATGAAGTTAAATATATTACTACCCTATCTATGTCTAATTTAAATGAATAAACATTTAGTATCAAACTTTGCACTATCATAAATGGTGATTATGATTTCACGGCGGGACTTTAGAAAGAAGCACTAAAAAATTTAAGTCAGCTTCGTAGAAAAATGTACAAGTATGAACAGAAGTTTGATATAAAGAAATATAATTTCGATTAATTTTGTATATTTATAATGTGGTACAAAAGAATGGATACAAATGATTTGATAACCGACTCCATTAAGGTTAATAATACTAAATTAGAATTAGCGACACCTAACGGCCTAACTAACAAGTTTTATAAATCATTATTAGATGTATAAAGAACCAAAAACGAATCGCTTTCTGTAGTAACAAAAAAGAAAAGAGTATTTTAATTTGTAATTACTAATAAAAAATGCTTTAGGTTTTGCTTAGTTATTGCCGCAACCAAGCAAAGCGTGTGGGGACATTTTGCCACGTCGGATTAATAAGATCTCAAAAGAACTAGAACCTAACTCTAAGCCTTCCAACTTGTCGACCTTGTGTTACTTTTCTCATTTGTCCAAATATTTACTTACTTTAACTAAAGGAAATTAAATGGGTAATTTTAGTATACTTTACCTACAAATTTATGTTGAAATATGAAATAAAAGTTTCATTTTAGTAATCATTTTAATAAAATTTGAGACATAGGGAATATACACTATTGCAATTTGAAATTCCTCGAAAACTAAATCATATTGTGGATAGCATCTCATGAGTTTTCAAATGGTTTTTCTTATTTCTCTAATTTTCGAGTGTAGTTGGTTTAGAACAAAGATAATATATTATATGAACTTGAACCATTTGAATCACACAAAAAAAAAACTTGATCTCTCATCATAATTTTTGACTATTCGTATATGTTTTCAATGGTAAAAAACTAGATATTTATAAATCTTGCGGATTATTTTTGGTATACATTTAGATGTCTCAATATTTTTTTAAAAACGAAAACATTTAGAGTGAGTCAAAACTTATATGTGACATGCAAACTAGTTTTAAGAAATACTATGGAATTCATTTTCATACACACAAATTTTTGAACAATATCACTTTTTTCATGTGGTCCAAAAGGTCCCATGAATAATGCAAAAGCTAAGAGATATGTCTTCATAAGAATGCATTATACAAGTCATTCAGGTCTTGTTACAAAATATAGTAAAAGATGAAGTACTATCACCAAAAATTAGTCAGTCATGGAGGAAAGTGTTTCGTATAAAAGATATATAATGAACCGTAAAATTTATTATTGTCCTATTTTATTTGGAAAACTAAGTTCATTTTCCATAGTATTCTTCTCTCCGTGTGTAGACATATCTACATATACAAATGATAACTTGTTTGTATTTTAGCCAAAGATTTTTTATGAAAAATGTCAAATCAAAAGTGAGGATTTTAAGAAATAAATGCTGAAATTAAATACTAATAAAGAAAAATATAATTGGTGAAAGCTCAATAGTTGGCATTGGAGTGAGCAAGATCGCAACCACTCATAACGTGTTGAAAGAGATTGTTCTAAGACTTGGAAACTTCGTAGAGTTTATGAATTTACAATCACTCATTGACAATAAATACTTTAATTTTCATTTTCATTTTTAAATTGAATAAATAACAACAATACATTACAATCCTTTTGTTGTTTTAGATTGTTATAAGCATCAAAGAACAATGAGTATATGTCTCAACTATTTAGCTCAACCGTTTAATAAAAATGTACTTTTTTATTTTAGCTTAAAGCTTTTGTTTTGCTTTATCAATATTAGGTAATTATGAGATGTCACTTTTTTACATTAAATATAAACATTTGAAAAAGTAAAAATATGTTAACACACTTGTCGAAC
>JAKUCM010007133.1:0-17737 GCA_023374145.1 Lepidium sativum | reverse complement strand
GAGAGAGAGAGAGAGTGAAAAATTATGAATCATACTTGCTAGATTTTTTGGATTCAATAACTGTCAGATCATATAAACCAATTTTTAAATACTTGAACCATACCGAACATAAGATCTTTCTCCTCAGAAACTGTAGAACTTTTTTTAGCAGGTACAGACATTTCAAAATCTATTCAGTATCTTGACAACTAACTGCAAAGAAAAGAGCCACCATCATAATCAGTCTAGCTCTCACTCAGGAAAATTCTTTATCTGTTATGTTATGATGCAAACAAAGCAACCAACAATATAAAACGTCAAGCTAAGTCGCAGACTAAACTAGCAAGAAGTAAGAACGTTATCACACAAAACAGAAGTTCCATTATCATTTTTCTAAAACTATCTTTAACGAAATTTGATGCATATAGTAGGTCTGATGATCGGAGAGACTGAGTGACTTGACAAACCAAACAATGTGAAAATCCGATAACAATCTAAAGAAAGAAAGAAAAGTAACACGAATCAAATTACGAAGTTCACCACTAATTTAGCAAAATCCAGGCGATCTGTAGATTTTAAGCAAGGAAACGCGACTTGAGATTATTTTTCAGGAAGAACGAGCAATACGAAACTTTCAGAAAGAAAAACCAAACAGTCTCAACACTGATCGAACATTTCTTACACAAATATACGGAAAATCGCTAGCTCCAAGATATCAATGTTTACCGAAAATGATTAAAAATCGTCAATCGTCGAACCTCAATGAAATCGAAGCCAGAACAACGACGGACAGTAAGATTCTACTCGATCGACGAGCAACGAGAGTAGATATTTACCGGTTGAATTGCTTTACAGTTATCTCTGAAGCAGACGCTAGCGGTTAACGTTCAAAGTGAACTCAAGACGACGGCACCGGAAATAAAAATCAGTGATGGAACTCGGGAGAATACTTGAATTGGCTGGGCTACGAATGATTTCACTTCGGCCTTTATATATTCTACCGTTTGGTATGTACGTATAGACGCTCGCTTTTTTCGTTTTACCGGAATTATTTTATCACAATTATATTATTTTTGTATGAGTTGAAAATTTTCTATCCAAGGCTTTAAACTAAGGCATGAGCCTTCGATTTAAATCGAATCGAACCGTTTGATTTAATTGATTATCAGTTTTTATTTTGAATTAAACCAAACTAAATTTTTGGTTTGATTGAGTTTTTTTTTTTTTGTCAACATTTGATTGGATTTTTTAAAATAACTATATCCATTCAATTTTTTAGTTTTTTTGGTTTTTTCAAATTTTTTATTGATTTTCTGGTTTAAAATATATGAAAATTTCCGTTTTAAACTAAAAAATTTTGTCTTTAAAAATCGATCGATTTTAGGTAATAAAACTGATCTAACCGAGAATGAAATTTAAAAATAATTGAATATTGATCAGTTTTTATGATAAACCATAATTAGACCAAAAATCAAAAATTTTGGTTCAGCCCAGTCCAATCTGTACCGAAGGCCAACGCTTACTTTAAACCTTGCTGGAATAATTATCTAGTTTATTTAAAATTCAGAATAAATGAAAATGAAGGGGAAAAAGTGGAGGAAATTTTGATATTGGCAGCAAAATTGTGGAGTAATGGCAATTTTATAGTCTCGAAGCTTGTGTATTAAATAAAAAATAATTGTGATATCGGGCTAAGAGCATCTCCAAAAATACTCTCTATTTTGAAGTTTCTCAAATTCTATATTTGAAGTTTCAAAGTGTTTATCTCCAAAAGTAAAACTTTAAAACTTACTTTAAAACTATTTGTATTTTACACAATGGTCTGTATATTTGTTACAACTAATATAAATTCATAAAACTTTTGATAAATAACTAACACATATATAAAAATATTACAACAATATTAATTAATAGAAACTTACATCAAAATATAATACTAGAAATACCATATTATTGATCATGTGTTGGTAGTGATGAAGGATGTTCCAAAGTTTAAAAGCAATGTCAACATCTCTATCCCAAATACTCCTAACACTAAAAGCAATACTTTCGGCTCTCCGACATCACAATCTCCGAGAACGCGTTCATTTTCAATCCACTTAAATAGTGATGATGGCGGATCAAGTTCACGTCCGATTGGATCGAAGAAAGCAAAACTCAAAAGGAAGACTACCGAAGGTAATAATATGGCTATTGATACTTTGATATAACTAAATGAATAAATCCTTAATCTTTTAAAAGAAAGTTCAACAAGCAGGGGAAAAAGTCATGAGATGATTGAATTGCGTATGCAAAATGAAGCAAAAAAGTTAGCTTAAAATAAATAAAAGAAGAAAATAAAATATTGTTAAAAGACTTATCTTCTATCGGTGAAATTAATACTTGTGAGTACATTCGTTCTGAACAAGAAAGAATTGTACAAAAAAGACGTCAAGAACAACAACAACAACAACCACATTCGGTTACACAAAATTTGTTTGGACAATATTTTGAAAATTTTGGAGTTTCCGGAGCAAGTTTACCAAATTACTAGTGTTGTTGTAATCTTCATGTACAAGGTTTTTTTTATTAAGTTTGTTTTGTTATATTCTTGTTGTCTAATTCTACTTTTAAAAGAATATAAATCTTGTTTTAATTTTATTTTATTTTATGTTTAAAACTTAAATTTATAGAAATAAATCTAAAGATTTATGAGATATAAAAAATTTTAAAGATTAAAATGAGAAATGAGAAAATATTTAAGAATCATAAATAAAATATATAATTGTAAGGACCAAAATACAAATAAAAAAATGAAACTTCAAATTTGAAGTTTTGAGTAGTGACACTCTATATTTGAAGTTTTACTATCCAAAAGTTCAAATTTAAAGTTTTAAAATTTCTTTTTGGAAAACAGAAAACTTTATATTTGAAGTTATAGAGTGTTTTTAGAGATATCCTCAATTATTATTTTTATTTTTTTTGAGAACATTAAAAAGGGAGGAAGATAGAGCAGGAAATCTATCGCCTTATCTTCACCACAGAGCGAACATAACCAATAAAAAGCGAAATTTCTCCAAGGAGTAAAAGCCAATCTGGGGTGAAGCTGAGTGTAAAGTAAGCTCACCCAAAAATGGCGTCTCTTCTTGGTACTTCTTCTGCCGCAATCCGGGCTTCTCCCTCACTCTCTTCTTCTTCTTCTTCCTCAACACCTTCGTCCTCCCCCATTTGCTTCACCCCAGGTAAACTAATCTCTCGAAAGCTTATGTCATACTTACTGTTTTCTTAATTCGAATCATGGCGAATCGAAGAGTGAATTCTTGGTTTGCAGGGAAAATTTTTGGAAGAGAAAGTTCAATGCAGGGACCCAAATAAGGCCAAAGAAGAACAGGTCTCGTTATCATGTTTCGGTTGTGAATGTAGCCACAGAATTCAACTCTACTGAACAAGTGAGTGTGAATTTTGATGACCTTCACAAAAAGTTTTAGACTTTGCTTGACTTTCCAAAGCTAGGCCAAATATATATGATTTTTAATGGTTTTTTGGGGATTTAGGTAGGGAAGTTTGATGCAAAGAAGAGTGCGAGGCCTGTTTATCCGTTTGCAGCTATAGTTGGGCAAGATGAGATGAAGCTATGTCTTCTCTTAAATGTGATTGACCCAAAGATTGGTGGTGTGATGATAATGGGAGATAGAGGAACTGGAAAGTCTACAACTGTTAGATCATTAGTTGATCTCTTACCTGAGATTAAAGTGGTTGCAGGTGACCCATATAACTCGGATCCGATAGATCCTGAGTTTATGGGTGTTGAGGTGAGGGAGAAAGTTGAAAGAGGAGAGCAAGTTCTGGTTGTTGAAACTAAGATCAATATGGTTGACCTTCCATTGGGTGCCACAGAAGATAGAGTTTGTGGAACAATCGATATCGAAAAGGCTTTAACAGAAGGTGTAAAAGCCTTTGAGCCTGGTTTGTTGGCTAAAGCCAATAGAGGGATTCTCTATGTTGATGAAGTCAATCTCTTGGATGATCATTTGGTTGATGTTCTTTTGGATTCAGCTGCTTCGGGTTGGAACACTGTTGAGAGAGAAGGAATTTCAATTTCTCACCCAGCAAGGTTTATCTTAATTGGTTCAGGAAATCCGGAAGAAGGAGAGCTTAGGCCACAGCTTCTTGATCGGTTTGGTATGCACGCTCAAGTAGGGACGGTTAGAGATGCTGATCTACGAGTCAAAATTGTTGAAGAGAGGGCTCGCTTTGATAGTAACCCAAAGGATTTCCGTGAAACTTACAAAACTGAGCAAGACAAGCTTCAAGACCAGATTTCAACCGCAAGGGCAAATCTTTCCTCAGTTCAGATTGATCGGGAACTGAAGGTGAAGATCTCTAGAGTATGTTCAGAGCTCAATGTTGATGGTTTGAGAGGAGACATAGTGACTAACAGAGCAGCAAAAGCACTTGCAGCTCTCAAAGGAAAAGATCGAGTAACTCCAGATGATGTTGCAACCGTTATCCCTAACTGCTTAAGGCACCGTCTCAGGAAAGATCCACTGGAGTCTATCGACTCAGGAGTTCTAGTTTCTGAGAAGTTCGCTGAGATTTTCAGCTGATTACGAGGTTCAATTCTGTTATCATTTTTCAGCTGAAGAGGAGATTCAATTCTGTCATCATTTTCCTACTCTGTAAACGGTGAAAACCAAAAACAGTAAACCGGCAAATCTTATTGAATATAGACTCTAAGTCGATGCTTTCTCCATTAAGTTGAGTTGTTCAAATCTTATACTCAATATAACTCTTTTTTCTTTGCATCTGCAAACATTCGTCCATTGAATAAGGTGACAAAAATATCAAGAAACGTTCAGGATAAACTATTTTTACATCTTGAATCACTAGTCCGTAGCTTGCTGATTAGGACATAGCGTTTTGCCGGTTCTGATCAAAGTGCGGAGCAACTTCTGTCAGCCAAGAAGGATTGATGGTGACGACATGCCGCATATATTGACGCTCTGTTGAGTCAATGGACTGATATACCACCCATTTTGGATTCACTCTGAATATTGTATAAAGATTATATATTAAACAAGCTTTGACATTCAAAAAAAATACTCTTCAGAATTTTGATGTTATTGAGGCTTTTGCTAAGTCCATAGCAACATACTAACCTGAATAATACAGATGATGGGTGATTATAACCTTCTTCAGAGCTTCTAATGGTCTTGTATACTCCATGCCGTGTGGCTAAAATAAATCAAAACAAAAAGAACGATGATATTTTGATTTCTCTATTATACCAGAAAGAATGTACAGAAACAGACAACTGAAATGGGTCACTTACTTCTAAGCGGCATGCATTGGCAAAAAATCCTGCAGTCACAGCTTTTCTCACGGCCTGTAACAATGGAACATTTAAAACCTACAGCCTGTTTTTATAATTGAAACAAGATGGTACAGTTTCGTACCTCCATGTCTCCATCACATGATTTGAGGGTGATGCCTAATCTCCGAGCAATCCGTTTGAGTTGATCCCTGATTTCAACCACTTTTTTCTTCGGAAACAACAAAAACATAATAAAATTGGCGAAAGGAAAATAATGATTAATTGCTAGTTGTGGAGTGGTATTATACGTACCATGGATTGGTAGTTGAGAAAATTCTTGTAACACCACTGTGAAGACTTCTTCGACTCAAGAAACCCTTTGTATACATTAAGGAATGTGACATGGTCACCCTAAATAGACAAGAACAATGATTTTACTCAGTCACAAAAAGATTTTCAGATATATAGTTAGCTCAAAGTTATATCACAATAAATACCTCTGCGGCAGCAAATCTCAGTTTCGCTTCATCCTGTTCTTTCTGTACCCCCTGGCAATGACTCAAATGGACTACGTATAAACAATATTAAGATTGCACACTATATCTGCAATATGATTCCTATACATTTAGAGAAGAAGCTCTTAGCAGAGGAAAAAGGATATAGAATTTTTACTTGGATAGAGTGAACTGCAGCGATTGTAATGATCTCATCTGAACAACCAAGCTCACTTGAAGCTAAAACCATTTTCGATATCATTGGGTCCTGGAAAAGATGACGAAAGTGAGACACTTATAGTGCAGCAGAGAATGCAAATAAACTTAGAAAGTCAAGGTTAGTAAGAAGAAGTACTAGTGGAAGTTCTGCAACTTGGAATCCTGTTGGTGATGTGAGCTTTGCATCATCATGGAGGATTTGAAGCGAATAGAGTACTTCAAGCGTCCTGATCATTGAGTCTGAGGATGGAGGTGCAGGCCAATCAAAACCCAGGATATTATCTATGCCCAAAGCTTTTAGCTGAAAATAATCAACAGAGCTTGCACATTTTAGAATAAAAACTTCCTCTTATCTAGATTTTTGCTTACTGGAAAAAGGTGAAAAGCTTGAAATAGAGAACAAATGTGTGATATTTTGTAACGCATCCTAAATTCTGGGTTCTTATGAAAAGCTAAATGACAAGATCTGAACACGTTTTCTACCTGTATTACAGTGGAAACAAGATTCGATCTCTGCATCTCCGGTATGCCTTCTCCAGGCATTTGGTTGAGAAAATAATCTTCAGTGTAAAGCCTAGTTACCATTAAAATATTAGGAAGAGGATTAATGAGCACTTAACCACTAAATTAGACACAATTCTATCACTTTTATAGCAAACACAGAGTTACCTGTAATACTTCCCAGGCCGAACTCGCCCAGCCCTACCAGACCTTTGTCTAGCAGATGCTTCGAATATTGGTGCCACTACAAGATTTTCAATATCTGAAATCTGTAAGGGCAAGAATAGAAATGTCCAATTCATTACCAAAGATGGAACTAAAAGATATAAACAAAAGAACGGGAGATGTACTTACTGGATTATAGAACTTCTGCTTCGAGAAACCACTATCTATTACATAGACAACGCCCTGAATAAAGAAGCAAAGCAGAGTACTCTCAATGATGGTTCAGCAATATTAATATGAGAAAAACATTGGCAACAAAAAGACAGTAACGAGGAAACCTTGCCTCAAGAGTCAGTGATGTTTCTGCAATATTTGTTGAGAGTATAACTTTTCTCTTTCCTCTGGGAGTGGGAGTAAAGATCAATTCCTGATACAAAGAAACGAGAAAACAACAACTCATGGTTTTAGGTTTTCGAATAGTCTCAAAAATATGTTTTATCTGTCTATGGCCACGCAACAAAATTCAACCTGTTCTGCGCGAGAGTCTCCTGAATATAATGGCAGAGATAGCAGTTCTGAAATAGATATGATTACATTATAGTGCTAGTACATTGAAGGCAAATTCTAAAGTTGAATGACATAATCTTATGTCTGCCTAAACAAATATTCCATTTACCTGAAGAATTCTTTTGATTGCTATGGGCTTGTTCTGCAAGAAATTTAACAGCAGTCTCAATATCATCTTGACCAGTTAGAAATACAAGAACATCCCCAGGTGGCTCCTAACATAAGAGACGATTTAGAGATAACAGCACGCCAGAAATAATATACTCTAATAATTTAACAGGTAGGATGGCCAGAAAGCGTAGATCAACAATATCGTTGAAACAACTGATCTGATACAATCTGAAACATGCTCCTCAACATAGTGAATTTTCACACTGAAGCCTCTGCCCTAAAGAAATTCCACCAACCAAACCACAATCTCTAAATATCATAAGGGTTACAAGAGATTGATCTTAAGCAAGATAAATTTTACCATATACCTCGACAGATAAGATTGTAGGTTCCAACTTCGGTCCACTAGGACTACCTAATGGTGCCTGGCGTTTTTTGCTAATTTTAAACAACATATGAGAATTAGTGTAGTATTAGTAATTCCAAGAGCACCGAGACTTCAGAAGCAAAATACCATTAAGCATTGGGTAAGATCAAAACATGGAATTGAAGAAATTTAACATTGTTTTTGATTCGATTGTGGCTGATGAGATAATCAGGCGAAGGTCAGGACGGCGACGTTGTATCTGAAATCAATAATTAATAGAAATTGCTGAGAGCACAGTTTAAATTAAAAGTATTGTACTAAGATAGTAGTACCTTTTTTAAAAGACCTAGTAAGATGTCAGAAGATATAGACCTCTCATGAGCTTCATCTATCATTATAACATTGCACAATGAGAAAAAAGAGAAGGTTTAACTAACACTAGCCTAAATCATAATCTGAACAAGATTATGCTGTTCACCAAAATCCTTACCTATACTTTGTCAACAGAGGATCCTCCATCATCTCTCTGATTAGCACGCCATCAGTGAGAAATTCCACACTAGTCACACCCTGTTATAATGAAGCAAAAGATCTCTGTAAGCATCATCAGAATATTCCATACTGTAAGAAAATGTAGAAGAATGTTAAGGGAAGAGTCTTGTATGATCTTCAAATGGAAAAGTGTAGCCAACTTCCTCCCCATGATTTACTCCCATCTCTTCCGCCACTCTTGCAGAAAGTGCCTAAGCAAGTTACAAAACAACGTAGACATGATCAAGTACGAATTCCCAAACTTGAGCTGAGACGTTCAATCTATTTAAGTTAAGTTATAAAGGTTGGTGGAGGGAGAGAAAACAAACCTGGACAGCTAAACGTCTTGGCTGTGTACAAGCAATAACTCGGTCTC
This sequence comes from Lepidium sativum, assembly GCA_023374145.1. NCBI lineage: Eukaryota > Viridiplantae > Streptophyta > Magnoliopsida > Brassicales > Brassicaceae > Lepidium > Lepidium sativum. The sequence goes on along the minus strand of JAKUCM010007133.1, from coordinate 9,134 downwards.
CTTCAGCCCATCCAACTTGATATGCCATGGAAAGTTTACGTAAGAAGAAACAAACAGAAGGTTGCTTCAAAGAAAGAAGAGTGTGATGACGCAGAGCTGAGGACTAAAGAGAAGTCAGCTGAGTAATGTGGCTCGTTGGTTAGAGTCGAGATTGGTTTCAAAGTTAGTTAAAGAGTTGTTAGTTGTTTGTTATAAGTTTGAACTATAAAAGTACTATGTAACTTTTGGTGTGTGGAAATAAAGGATAGAGTTTACTTAGCTTGTTATCTTTGTTTCAGGTACTGCAAAATAGTATAAACAAAGAGTAAACACAGCTCATAGGCAAGAAACAAGAGATCAGAGCGTTAAACTAAGGATTTCTCCAACTTTCTGAGCAGGTACTAAGGACATTGCAGGATTTCGCAAGATTGAGTCACTTTTATGCCTATTTTTGCTACATTACAAATATGTCAGCAAGACAAATTTAATCAATTGAAGTCCAAATTCGCAACCTTTAACTATTTCTCTAAGACCCATGAAGCAAAGTTAGGTGTTTACCCCCAGATATCACAAAGAGCAAAGAACAAAGAAGAAACCTGAGGAATCTGAGTGGTTTTCCTACTGCCTGTCTCGCCAACCCATAACTAGTCCAAATTCGACCTTAAGTTATAATCACAAATGCGATTGTTAGCCATGAGCACTATTTGATTGTTCCAAAGCGATTTACTTGCTTTCGACGGTGAAGTCTTCGACGGCGATACGGTTACCGGCGATTTACTTGGTTTGGATTCGGTTCTATTTATTCCAATTTAATTGGCATTGATCATGTTGCTATTTCTTCGGTTTGGTTCGGTTGTGTATATAAATTTAACACTAAAAAAAAGTATATATTTAAATATTAAAAATAAAAATAAAAATGAAAATGTATTGTCTTGCTTCCTCAACGTTTTCTTCTTCCCTCACCACTCCACTCCACACCAAGCTCCCAATTTTTCTCCTCCGCCGCAATCGCCGCCACCAAAGTCAACGAATTCACCGTCGGGGCTCTCAGATCAGAGCAATGAGAGCTGTAATCCAGAGAGTCTCATCTTCATCGGTTACGGTTAGTTCTTATAGTGATATACTCTCTCAAGATCTTCAATGAAATGCTCAAAGGTTATTTATTTGACTTCGGGAGATATGGGCAGGTGGATGGTCGAATTGTATCGGAGATTGGCCCTGGTCTCTTGGTTTTAATTGGAATCCATGAATCAGATACTGATTCTGACGCCGATTACATGTATATGCTTGTTTGCTGATTCAATAAGAAGCTTCGTTATAATGTTTGCTGATTCTTAAAACTTGTAGATGTCGAAAAGTTTTGAACATGAGATTGTTCACTAATGACACCACTGGCAAAGGATGGGACCAAAATGTAAGCGTTGTCAACAATTTTTGTTTCATTGCATTTGTATTTTCAACCATATGTTTCTGAATGAAAACTTTGATTCTGATTTTTTTAGGTAATGCAGAAGAACTATGGAGTTTTACTTGGTAAAGCATCTTTTTGTTTAGTATCTGCTTATTATGCTTATGACCTTTTGATTTTTAATTAGAGAAAGATGCAGCTTATGGTAACTGTACTGAAAGTTGTCTCTTTTGCTTGCTCTGAATTTATGGTCATGTGTTGATACAGTTAGTCAGTTTACATTATACGGATTCTTGAAAGGTAACAAACCCGATTTTCATGTCGCAATGCCACCTGAGAAAGCAAAACCGTTTTATGCTTCCTTAATACAGAAATTCCAGAAAGCATATAATCCTGATGCTGTAAAAGGTATATTAGAACCCAGTTACATATCTCCCATTAATCTGTCAACTAAAACTTTACATTTCTTCTCCAAGCTTCTTTGACTGGATGGCTTAATTCTTTTTTGTTTAACAGATGGTGTATTTGGAGCTATGATGAAGGTAAGAGATAAAGTCCTTCCAGTCACCAAAATTTTCATTACCTTGTGTGATTAATAACCTTTGTCTTGTTTATACATTACCTTGATCATATGAAAAAGGTCAATCTTGAGAACGACGGTCCAGTCACAATGCAGCTCGACTCATTCCAATCCTCCAAGTAAGCAAAGATGTTTTGCAAACACTTATCAGACATTCTTTAATTTCTTACTAAAACAACGTTTTCCATGTTTCAGAAATGAGAAAAAGGCATCAACAGAATCATAAAATCACTCATCTTGTATCTCAACCAAACTATAGAATATATATTCATGATTGATTGGACTGTAACACTTAGTTCCTACTTTACATGTAACTTTCTCTGCTTTTACTCCAATGCAAGACTCTGAGATTTTCCTAAAATCTTGATCCTAGATGCCTTAAGCCTTTTCACTGAGTAGCATTCCTGCAGTAAACAACACTTCTCTCCCGAACTGTAGAATCTCGATTTTCCTGTAAGAACCATGAAACTGTTGATTGGACAAACGGAAGCTATATATCGATTGTACAGAGAAAATAAATTGAGAGAAACTGAAAGTGTGGCTTACTGATCCACTCGCTTTAAACAAGTATATGCAGAGATGATACTATTGCATATCTCTGTTCTAGATTTGCCTTCGTTAGGGTCAGAGGATGCGAGCCAAGCCTGACGTAAACCATCAAATTACAACGGGGCAAAAAAAAATGTGAAAGGAGAGGAACAAAGATTTTACTATTACCAGAAAGGCATGTCCGATGAGGATCTGAACAATATCAGCTCCTATCTTTTTAGTGATGCTTTTTGCATTTGTCCCAGTTGAAAAGATATTCAAAGACCCCATTTAGTGTTTTTAAATCTTCTTCTTGAGGAACGACGTTTGATCTTCGGGTACGAACAGAAGGCTGCAACCAGAAAAAAAGTTATTCAGAGAAGTAACGATAAAAAGAACACTATTTGTTGGAGAGGATAAACAGAAGGAAATCAGAGGATTAACAACCAACCTTAGGAATGTATTTGATGAGGTATAGGAGAACAATCTCTAGCTTCCATTTAGGATCGTCAAAAACCTGCTTGAGAAAATCTCACTTCAGAACCACAGAGAAGAAATCAGACAACAAAAAAAGTTTCGAGTCTCTTACTTGAAGAAAAATTGACAGTAAGTATCCATCATAAGTCAGCTCATCGAGTACGACCTCTATTGCAGGCATCCTACATCAAAATGGATCAACAATATGGCAACAAAGCAATTGATGAGAGATAAATGTGAATACCTTAAGCCGTCTCCTCTACCGGTAATCCCTTCTGTGTCAGCTTTCTTCTTTGATGCATCAAGCTCCATGATCTAAACAAGGAACAGAAATGTGAGAGAAAAGAAGTCCAAAATATAGTAACTCTATAGTCTAGTACTAACCAACAACTAACCACTACTATGAGTTCCTTCATAGCAGAAAGCATGCCCTTGTGCAATTCTACCAAAACTGATAGACTTTCCATCAGCCTCAATGGGTGCACACGTTGTTGATAGATAATCTTTCATTAGAATTTTGAAATTCACTCTTCTTGAAGCCTACAAGCGGAATCATAAAATTTAAGTATAAAACTAAGGAACTATACTAGTTTCTGTACCATGGGTTACGGGATGTACCAGAAGTAAATGCAGCCAGGATTCCTTTAAAACACTCCAGTTCATGGTTTCTGAGTACAAATGAACACAAAGCTTCTGAATTTTTCCCCCAAACTATACAAGATAAAGAGAAATCTTGAAACTATGAACACAGCATATGTACCTTGAAACACTTGATTTCGTGGCATAAAATCTAGCTTTAGAACATGAACAAGATACTTGAATAGAAACATACTTCCCAGGATCTGCAGGAATCCAACAAAAGAAGGAAGAGCAACACGTTGTTTGAAAGTTCTACCAATTTTCTAAGCTTGTCTGCAACAGATGAAATAAGGTTTTAATAGAAACAAATAAACCAACCTTTAATTCCGATTCCTGAGACTTACTCAACCCTTTGTTCATATTTTGAATCAGCTGTTGGAAAACTGAAATCACACAAACAATAAATCATGATATACAAAACCAAAAATAGTAACTCAAAGCAGGAGACAACGTCTTTACATGAGCTTCTCACAGATGTTTCCTTTTCATCAAATTCAACATCAGACCTAAAATTAAACGGTGACCAAGCCTGCAAAACAAAACCAATATCAAAAACCTGAAATCAACCGTTCCCACAGAAACTAAGAATGGAAAGAAAAAAACACATCAAAACTTGAAACAAGTACCTCATCAACGATTTCCAACTGATCAGCTGAATCAGATATATAAATCCAAGGAAACCGCTATACTTCCGAACATGATAACAAAACAAAATCTTAAGCAAACCATTGGAAATTCAGACATGTTGGAGAAAGATTACAAAATTTTGCATCGAGTACCTGATGTAGTTGTATCAGAAGCTGAAAACTTGCTGTTATGAGTTCCAATGTTTTTCCGAACCTCAATATCCGAAAAATCGCTTGGTACATTTTGCTTCAAAAAAAAAACCCAGATCAAAATCATGGTTTTTTTGGGCGAAATTCTTAAAAGTAAGTTTACTTGGTCGGAGGAATTCCGTTTTCCGGTATAAGTGAAGCAGAACGAACAGCTTCGAGATACTGCAAACCTAGGGTTCCATGTAACGGAGCAAACATAGTAAGAAAAAGAAAAACAAAGGAAATTGTAGGAAACGAAAACAAATGTTAAAAAGTGAGAGAAGTTACAATCTTCGATAATATCGCGACTGTCTTGAGAGCCAGTGGAATCAAGCATGGCCAAGGTGTTTGCTTCCAAGCCACCACCATAGCTTTTGATCACTCTGGTAGTATAATTACCCTTCGTGGTCTTTTTCGACATCTTCTCTTTCACAATCCACTAATTTGTTCTCAGCAGCACTAAAATAACAACAGGAAACGAGAAGAAGAGACTGAAATGTTAACCAGCGACTAGAATTGACTTGAGAGAGAGATTCGTCAAACCCTGAAACGAAAAGGCAACTTTTCCCGCTATTAAGAATTTCCAATTAGAACCCTCTATGCCGTTGAGAGACTCTGTAACATAAGTTCTCTAATATAAATGTATACGATATAAAACAGGAAAAATAAATACGGGAAGGTCAAACTGGATACGAAACTATCGATTAAACCACATATTTACAATTGAATTATTAGAACGAGATTAGAAGAGAAGAGAAAAAGAAAAGAAAAGAAGAGAACAATTTAAGATCGAAGAGCCAAGGTTCTGATTTGGGTCTTTTTATTTGAAGAAGACAAACCAAAACTACGTCATTTTTATTCTCTTTGAAGTGTTAAATGAAACCTATCGTTTCAACTAACAAGTTGCACTAATGTTTTAATTAAACAGAGTTATTAATTTATGTTAGTCATTTAAGTGAGGTTTTTTTGTTTAGTCAAATTTAAAGTTGATGAAGTAATTTAAAATAACCGTAAATATGTGGTTTAATCAATAATTATATGATAGTTTTGTGTTTAAAATTTGATATTTTGATAAGTTATGTGTTTTTTGTTGTTGTCAACTTCAAATTTCATTAAAAATTCTTCATAAGAGGATGACAGTTTGCAGTGCAGAAATCGCGTCCATATCCTCGAGCAAAACAAGTGAGTGAATCTGCACAGTGATTCAACATACGAGGAATTAGATTGAAAGAAAACACTCTAAACCTACCCTTTAACTCGAGAAGTCTTCAATGAGAGGAAAAAAAGCTGACTAGTCTTCAGGGAAAGACAACATCTTTAAGGTATATGCGATATAACCAGTGAAAACTAAAGGTGATTCGAGCTAGAACTAATCTTGGTTTGCCCCACATTAATATCTTTTGTAGGCTTGTTCCCACACAAGTGATTCTGGTTCAGCTAACTGAACAATCTCACTAGGATGCCAATCTTTAATTGAGAATATCTTGTCCTTTCGAGCTCTCTAAATGTGCCGTAATATCCACGAGAAACTATATTTGTTTATTGTTTCCAGAACACGCCAGAATAGATAGTCCATATTCATGAATAACAATGGCCCTGGAAATTCTTGTACAACTAGAGGAATAGAAGATAAATCTCTTGTTTGAGTAGCCTGAGGGCATTCAAATAAAACATCATTTATCGACTCCCCATCCACCCGCAGCGATCACAAGACGTATTGCAATTTATTCCTTGGTAGCGAGATTATCCTTAACTGCCACACATCCTAAGAGAACTTGCTACATAAATAATCGAATCTTCAAAGGGAAATTTATTTCCAAACTTGTGCTTGAAGCAACTCAACTCTTAGACTATAAACCTTTTGGCCCTCCCTGAAGAGTCCATTCTCGGTTACAACTATATATCCAAATTTGAATGGGTACCTTCCATTTTTTGTGAAGTGCCAACCGCACTAATCCTCACGATTTATACAAAGTAAGGGTATACCTAGAATAATATTTGCATCCTTAGGGGTCATAAACTAGCGGATCAATACCTTTCTCCAAGTCTGTGTTGATGAGTCAATGAAATGATTAACCGTCAAAGTAGGGTGAATATTTGGCCCTAATCTGGTAGGTGATCTTGGGACTATGTCTAGTAATTACAGGTTATTCCAAACCGATACAGAGTTCCTAATTTCCTATTTGTTTAATCATTCTCTTACTCACCAAAGATCTAGCAGAAGTAATGCTCCTCCATCCATATGATGGGGAACTTACCATTACCGCATCCATAAAACTGGAATTTTTAAAGTATCTACCTTTAAGAACTCTCACAAGTAGAGAAGTCATATGTTCAATAAGACTCCAAAGTTGTTGAACTAATAATAAAGCTCTATTGAATTCCTCCAGTATTATAAATCCCGTTCCTCCCTCTTTATTGGGTTTACATAATTTCCTTCATTTTAATCAATGCACTCCTTTTGTGATGTGTGTATTACACCAAAAATCTAAGATAGCGGAGTTCAAATTGGCTATAATAGATTTTAATAAACGATAACAAGACATCACATAAGTAGAAAAACCGTTAAAACTGATTTAATCATCACCTCCTTTCCTCCTTTCGAAAGAAACTTGGCAGAACAACTATCTGTTCTTGTAATTTTTCCTTAACAAATGCAAAAACCTTAGTCTTTCCCCCGCACCCCCCCCACCCCAAGACTCTATGGTAAGCCTAGATAGGTACCCGTACCTCCCACCTTATGAATACGAAGAATTTGATGAAGCTCTCTCTTATTCTCCTCTAAATCAATGTCCTAATTGTATTGAGGACTTATCAAAATTTATTTGTTGCCCTAACACTCTTTTATAAGCTTTTAAATTCTATAGTATTTTTGATGTTTCTTCCTTACTAGCCTTACAAAAAGTAAATTGCTGTTAGTAAAAACCAAATGAGTCACTGAAGGACTAAACCCTGCAATTGAGATGTTGTTAATCTCTTTCCTAGTTTCCGACTTATGTAAATTCGCCACCAAAACCTTTGTACATAAAATGAAAAGATAAGGAGATAAAGGATCATCTTGTCTAAGTCCCCTCTTTGGGACACCTTTACCATGAGGTTCACCATTAAGCAAAATAGAATATTGCACAATACTTATGCAATTAATAATACCTTTAATCCAATATGTATAAAAGCGAAACTTTTCCAATAGTTTCTCCACAAATGCTCATTATACTATGTCATATGCTTTACTCATATCCATTTTTATAGCCATAAATTTTCCTTTGATTGATTTATTTGTCCTTAAACCATGAAATATTTCTTAAGCAATAAGGATATTATCTACAATTATCCCCACGAAATAATCACTGATTAAGTTTCACATACCAATTGTACTGTGGTAATATTCGCTTAAGCCTTATGCATATTACTTTTGCAATAATTTTATAACCCACATTACAAAGACTATTATGCCTAAACTCAGACATACATGTCGGTCTATTAGTTTTCGGAATAAGACAAATGTATGTGTTATCCAAACACGGATCAAAAGATCATGTCTGAATAAAATCATTCACCATTTTCACTAAATTAACCTTTACTATATCCCAAGAATTTTGAAAATAAAGCAGTCATTCCATCTGGGCTTGGGGTTTTCCCAGATTCCATCATAAAGACGTTTTTCCTGACATATTCTTCTATAGCATGAGCCATTAAAACCCTATTATCATTATCTGATATTACCGAGTTAACTCTACTTAGAATATACTCCATATATATTGTCCCTGACGTTGTAAGTTCTATATTTAATTAACACTTTTACGGTATAAAGTTATGATAAAACATCTTGATCATTTTATTAAGGGTTCTTAACTCAAATACTCCATATTATTTTGTTAATTACTCATAGACTTCATATTAATTCATAATTACTCGAATACTCTCATAAAATCTTAAGATGTCATTTTGCGCTTTTTAGATGTGTAAACAAAAATGTCATTTATGAAAAGTGCCACATTAGCACACTCTACGCGACTATGTCTGCCACAGTGAAAAAGTTTCAGTTCGGTAGAATTTGGATGAGGTGGTAGATATTGGTAGATTTTGAGGTTAGTTTAGCAGAGTTTGTTCGATTTTTGGAGGCTGGTTTGGCATATTAGCAACAATAGTTTGCTAGAGTTATCTCTGATGGTTTGGCAGAGTTAGCAACGATAGGTTGGTCAGAGTTTGGTAGAGTTAGAAGATAATTTTGCAGAGTTTGTTCGACTTTGGCAAAGAGGTTTACATACATTGTATGTGAGGAGTTAAAGGATATTAGGAACATGAAAATTGACGGATTGCATAGCTTATTAATGGTACATAAGAAAAACATGAAAATACATGGTGGAGATGATATGGCTCTTAAGGTTGAGGGTCAGTGGAATGAGTTATTGCAGAGGGAGAGGAGGTTCTCGAAGTGGTGGTTCTCTGATGAAAGGAAGAGGTAGAGGCAGTTATCAAGCCAAGTGGTAACAAGGATAATGTGGAGTGTTTCAAATGCCACAAAATGGTTCACTACATATCAGAGTATTTTGAGTGGGAAAAGGAAGCTAATTACGTGAAAATTGAGGAAAATCTCCTTCTTATGGCACATATTGAGAAAGTTAAGAATGAAGGAGAACATGTATGGTTTCTTGAATCAGGTTGCAATATTCATATGTGTGAAGTAATGGAATGGTTTACTAAGCTT
>JAKUCM010007132.1:0-17228 GCA_023374145.1 Lepidium sativum | reverse complement strand
AAACTTGATTCAAACTTTTTTTTTGGAATGTTAATTTTGCGAACTGTCGTCGTTTTGATTTTTTCATAATATCCAATATTAGAAAAAGTCACAACCAACTAAACAAGTGTCAAAAAAAATTTGTTACTGTATCTCGAATGAAAAATATTTATTTCCAAATCTTTAAAATCCAAATTTTTTTAACTCTAAAAAATTAAATGATTTTTATTCTACTGACAAATGACAAATTTATAAAAAAAAAAGGTGTACTTACACAGCAGGATATCAAATCTTATTCCATATATAATGTAAAAACTTGGGAGATTTAATGATGATGGAGATATTCTTGAGACATGTAGATTTTGGTACAAATCTAAATTTTACACGAGGTATATAACAAAATAAGGAATCCAATTTTTTTATTTGGCTATTGATATTCAGAAAACAAATTCATTAGACCAAGTTGTCGAAAAGAGTTATACTCGTTAAGTAAATAATAACAAAAATTTAAAACTCAACTATCTGAATTTAAGCAATCATGAATTTTTTTTGGGTCAAAATTATTAGATAAATCATCTTATTAAACAGACTAAAAAGAATTCAACAATCATAATTTTTATTAAGAAAATTACAAACTGAAAATTGTAAAGTTAAACTCAAAAACCAAAAACTGGTAAACAAAAACTAAAAATTAAAACAATAAAAACTATTTCAGTCAAGTAAATAAATATCCACTAAAATAACAATTTTTCCACCAGCTTTATTTTAAATAAACTTTTAATCGATGATATAATAGAATTTGAATTATGAATTGAATATTATCGTATAAATGAAAAACTATTAGTTAACTTATTTTTAACACGCAGATCATGGTGATAGACAATCTAAAGTTGATGAGGACGGTAACTGAGGAGGAAGTTAAGACAGTTTTGTTCTTGATGGATTCGGGGAAAGTTCCGGGTCCACATGGTATGACTGCTTTATTTTATTAGTACTCATTGGGATATTATTAAAGCAGATTTACTGGCTCTGGTTAATAATTTCTTGGTTCAGGGATGTTTTGAGAGGAGTTTGAACAAAACAAATATATGTCTTATTCCTAAGATATCCTGTCCGACAAAAATGTCAGAATTTCGACCAATTAGTTTATGTAATATTGGTTATAAGTTGATTTCTAAAGTTATGTGTATGCCTCTAAAGCATTTATTACCTAGACTGATCTCGGAGATGCAATCTGCTTTCATACCTTGTAGGCTAATATCAGATGATATTTTGATAGCCCAGGAAATGTTTCACCTTTGCGTACAAATAGGCAGTCAAGAGTAAGTTTATGGCTGTTAAAACGGATATGAGTAAAGATTATGATAAGATTGAGTGGGACTATGTCAGCGCTCTGTTTTGCAAGATGGGTTTTTGCGATAAATGGGTACAATGTATCATGTTTTGTATAACCACGGTGGAATATTCTGTGATTGTGAATGGTGCACCTGGGGGTTGTATAGTGCCTAAGCGGGGGTTACGTCAAGGGGACCCCTTGTCCCCATATATATTTATTCTTTGTACAGAGTGGTTGGTGAGGAGATTGGCTTTGGCGGAAAGTAGGAAACTGATTACAGGGCTGTCGATTGCAAGGCCGAGTCCAGCAGTATCACATTTGATATTCGCGGATGATAGCCTATTCTTTTGTAAGGCTACGACTGAAGAGGCCAATCAAATTCTGCTTATTCTACAGGAGTATGAGAGGGTCTCTGGTCAAAAAATAAATTTTGAGAAATCATCTATACTATTTGGAAAGTTAATCCCTGGTTCTGTGAAACAGAAGATTCAACAGATTATGGTAATTCATAAGCTAGGTGGGATGGAGATGTACTTAGGTATTCTGGAGAGTTTAGGGGGAGCCAATTCGAACGTGTTCGCATATGTGCGAGATAAGTTGCAAGATAGGATTGGTAACTGGTCTGCCATGGTTTTATCGAAAGCAGGCAAAGAGGTGTTAATTAAGTCAGTTCTAACAGTTATACCAACATACGTGATGGCCTGTTATAGACTTCCTAGGGGGGTTATTCAGAGCCTGACCTCCGTAATTGTTATTTAATATATGTGATGACCTGTGAGTGATTTATGTAAACCAAAGCTGGCTGGAGGTATTGGTTTCAGGAATTTGGAGGTTTTCAATACGGCCATGTTGGGTAAACAACTATGGCGCTTTTTGGAATTTCTAGATTCATTACTTGTGAGAGTCTTTAGAGGTAGATATTAGAAAGACCAATGTATCTTGGAGGCACCAATGAAATCATTGTCATTCTTTGTCATTCGGTTGTCTCGTACGTAGTCTCCTCTCAGCAAAAAGTTTGGTTTTGAGTGGGGGCCTACAAAAAATTGGTGATGAGAGATCAATAAAGGTTTGGAAGGATTCATGGATACGTGATTTGTCCCCACGGCCAGCTACTAGGTCAAATTTAATTTTGTTTCGGAGTTAACTGTAGATTATTTCATAGATTAGGATGCGGATAAATGGAGAGAGATATTAGTCTAACAGTTTTTGCCCCGGCAGATGTCCAATTAATTCTCGGTATTCCTGTTCATCGGAGGCGGATGCAAGATTCTTGGGGATGACATTTTACACCCACAGGACGATACTCGGTTAAATCTAGCTATCAGGTGGCGGAACGTCTGGCAGTATTAGAACATAGACAGTTTGGACCATCTTTTGAGGTTCTCTATAAAATTATTTGGGATCACAATTGCCCAAATAAGATAAAACACTTTATTTGGCAATTACTCAATCGTGTGTAAAAGTACAATTTATACTATATACTATATTAGATTTATCAACTCTCATTGATAACAAAAAAAACTACAACCTATCATTAATTAAAACCAGTGAACAAAAGTTAAGAACTACTTCAACAACCACTACCATTAAATAATTTATTAGTTACGTTAATTTCAAATTTTAAATTGAAAGTAGTTTCCAAAAAGTTGACATAAAAAAGAGAGGAAAAAGTAGTTTCCAAGAATGTCCATATTGCATTTATTATTTCTAATGGCAACATTTGTAAATAATATCAGATTTAAGGATTTGATTACAAAAACAGTTTCTTCTATTATATTACGAAATTTTGAAACCCGCTTCTTCACTTTTCGTCTCCCTCTTCTTCTCTCTCCATATCGCTTGAATCCCGGAAACACTTTCTCTCTCCGATCTTTTCGCTATTTTCTCTCATTGATATGGCGCGTGACATCCACCTCCCCTGCGACGGCGACGGCGTATGCATGCGCTGCAAGGTTAAGCCTCCGACGGAGGAAACTCTCGCGTGTGGCACGTGCGTCACGCCGTGGCACGTGTCTTGCCTTTCGTCTCCTCCTGAATCCCTTGCTTCCACCCTTCAGTGGGAATGTCCTGACTGCTCCGGCGAAGTCGTTCCTCTTCCTGTTTCCGGCTACGAATCTGCTTCCTCGGATCTTGTAGCAGCGATTCGCGCTATTGAGGCTGATGCTTCTTTGACTGATTCGGAGAAGGCCAAAAAGAGGCAACAGCTATTGAGTGGTCAAATCGATGACGGTGAAGGAGAGGAAAAGAGTAATAGAGAAAATACAGGTGTAGATGTTGATGTTTTAGCTGCTCTTGGAGACAACTTGAAATGTTCTTTCTGTATGTTGTTGCCTGAAAGACCTGTCACGGTTCGTTCTCTTTCTCGCTCTGTGACAGATTCTTATGCTTGTTATTGAGGGTATTTAGAGTGAATCTGGCTAAATTTCGCATCTTGTTTTAGTGTTTATCTGTAGTATTTACTTCTCTCTGTTTCGTGCTTGATTTAATAATTTGATTTTGTGTCATGTTACACTTAAGCAGCGGAATCGTTCTTATTTGCTGTTATACAAAGATAAAGGCTTTAAATGTGTTTACCATTTGCGACAAAGTGTGTCAATAGGTTAATGTTTACCTACATTTATAGATAACAGAACTCATAGTGTGACAGTACTTGGTCAACTTATCCTGCTGTTTACCTTTTTTTGGTTGAATGATTTGGTTGAGAGGTATTATTCTTTTTCAGACACCATGTGGGCATAACTTTTGCTTGAAATGTTTCGAGAAGTGGATTGGTCAAGGGAAACGCACATGTGCAAAATGCCGCAGCGAAATTCCTGAAAAAATGGCAAGAAATCCCCGTATCAACTCGTCCCTCGTGTCTGCTATTCGAATGGCAAAAGTCTCTAAAAGTGCTGCTGCGGGTACTGCAAAAGTTTTTCATTTTATAAGCAACCAAGACCGGCCAGATAAAGCGTTTACAACTGATCGTGCAAAGAAAACTGGCAAGGCGAATGCTGCCAGTGGTAGGATATATGTTACAATACCACCTGATCACTTTGGTCCTATACCAGCTGAAAATGATCCTGTCAGGAACCATGGTGTTTTAGTTGGAGAATCCTGGGAGGACCGACTAGAGTGTCGGCAGTGGGGGGCTCACTTCCCACATGTTTCTGGCATTGCTGGACAATCAAATTATGGAGCTCAATCTGTGGCACTCTCTGGAGGTTATGAGGATGATGAAGATCATGGGGAATGGTTTCTATACACAGGAAGGTCTGCTATTCATTGCTCCTGGCTGTCCATTTGATTTACTTTAGTTTTTCTTATTAATTGGTATCTCACTGAGGTAGGATATATTATAAATATTCTTGTATGTGTTTTACGTCTCTCATGCGTTTAGAAGTAGCGATTCTCCACTTTAGACTTTGTCGTTTGTTTTCTTCTTGAATATGTGCGGAAACGGTATGCAGTGGGGGAAGAGATCTCAGTGGCAACAAAAGGACTAACAAGGATCAGTCTTTTGACCAGACGTTTACAAAATCAAACGAAGCTTTAAGGCTCAGTTGCAAAATGGGGTATCCTGTTCGAGTTGTCAGGTTAGCTGTTATTTGAGCAGAACTCTATTGCATGCAACATCTTTATCACTCTTCAACTTTCCTGTCTACAATAATTGTACCAGAAAAATGAATTATAATGGATTTTTGGTTGAATAAAGATTAGGTCGTTTGTCCTATAAATATTAGCTGAGCAGAAAGTGTTCTTAACTCTTTAATTCCCTTTTTTTATATATGATCAGGTCACACAAGGAGAAGCGATCAGCATATGCCCCTGAGGAAAAAGTAGTGAGATATGATGGAGTTTACAGGATTGAGAAGTGCTGGCGAAAAGTTGGAATACAGGTGCGGATATAGTTTAAAACCGTAATTTATCCATTATCTTTTATGTAATTGACCTATTCTTATAATTTCCATAGGGTTCTTTTAAGGTCTGTCGTTACCTGTTTGTTAGATGTGACAATGAGCCTGCTCCGTGGACCAGGTTGGGCCTACTTCTTGAAGCTCCTCTTTCTGCATGTATTCCATTTGGTTTTAATATTGTGATAAATTGCAGTGATGAGCATGGAGATCGTCCAAGACCTTTGCCTAATATTCCTGAGCTTAAGAACGCTACAGACGTGTTTGAGCGAAAGGAAAGTCCATCATGGGGTTTTGATGTAAGTTCAGCCTCTCTTTCTTTTCCATTAATAGTTTAATTTCAAGAGTTTTACTGTGGCGAGTGACTGAGCAGATTTCGGATTTTCGTCTGCCGGTTCACTGTTTGTAATCTCTCCCTAGTTCCCACTGATAGTACGCTTACTTGATCAGGAAGCTGAGAATCGTTGGCGTTGGATGAGGCCTCCACCTGCTAGTAAAAAGTCAGTCAATATTCTGGATCCTGAGGAGAGGAAAAGTATGAGGAAAGCCATGAAGGCGGCACACTCGAATTCCGTGAGGAACAAACTTCTGAAAGGTCTGCAGTGTCCAAATTCTCTATCTAAGCAGTTATAATATCTCTGGAATAAATATAACTGGTGTGGGGTGTTCAGGGCTAACGTACCTAATAAAGTTAACATTAATATGTCTCACAAATATTCAGCTCTTTCTGTATATAGCTTTGTTTCGAAATTTTGTCCAATCCATGCAGAATATATAGCTCATTGTAAAGGGGATATAGCAAATGATGGTGCAAGTCTAAGCTTTCCTTGGATTTTTGGTCAATGCAGAATTTAGTTGCCAGATCTGTCGGCAAGTGATGACTCTTCCTGTGACAACTCCTTGTGCTCATAACTTCTGCAAGGCATGCTTAGAAGCTAAATTTGCTGGGCAAACCCAACTGAAAGAGAGAAGCAGAGGTGGACGCACTCTACGTGCACAGAAAAATGTAATGAACTGCCCTTGTTGCCCCACCGACATTTCTGACTTTCTCCAGAATCCTCAGGTGAATATCTTCATCTCTTTTCTTCTTCTTGCGTTATCTCAGATATCACACTTATTTTATATAATTATGAATAGCAAAATGCATTAGCATTGATTTAGTTCAACAAGAACTAGGTGAAGTTGGTTCATTAGAAATCTGTCTGTTTTTAGTTCTTATAAGTCAGTCAGTATCATCAAACACTCTTAGATTACATCTACTGAAATGGTAGTCTGTTGTAGCAAAATCTGTTGAGTACTCATTCAATGATGTGATTGTGTAGTAAAGGTTTTTCTTCAGAAGCCTATAAACTCTTGGGTGGATTTAGTATGTCATTTACTCATTCGACGTTTCGATTTCTGTGAATAGCTAAATTGTAACAGGTTTTATCATATGCTATTCACCATTGTTATGATCACACAATCTCATTGTACTTGTGTATAAACAGGTCAATAGGGAAGTAATGGAGGTGATAGAGAAGCTTAAGAGCAAGGAAGAGGATATTGCAGAGAGTGTAGATGCATCAAACGAAGAAGGTGAAAAAGCTAAGTCAGAGTCGGAAGAAAACTCTACAAGCACCAATTCTGAAGATGAAACTCAGGTCTTGTCTGAAGAAACTAAGCAACCAGCCAAAAGGATTAAACTGGTCACTAACGCAGTAGTTTCTGCTACTGTCTAGAAATCTGGCATGAAATAGGTAGGAGCCTCTCCAATGGCTTTTTTGGATCAAACATCAGGTGAAAATTAGAGTTGCTAATGTTTTTGTTTGAACCAAACTCTACTACCTGATTTCGTACGCAAAGACATTGTTGGAACCTACGTTTTGCGGTTTGTTATTTAATTTTATAACAACTAAGTTCTACATGAAAATTTGGTTTTCTGGAATAAAAAATTGATATCTGGTTGGTTTGATAGACTCCTAAGGTAAAAAACAAAAAGTAAAATTGAAACATTTTCTTTTGCAGATGATAAGTGCACTTAGACAGGCGCATGATAAATCATTCTAAAACTTAAAAAGTTTTAAATTTTAAAATTGAAACGTATATGACTAAATTTTTACAAAATAGTTATATTGTGATTCCATAGTATTTAATTACTTATATATTTTGTTTTTGAAATAAAGTTAAAATTGTGAAAAATAGAGAACAGTATTTTTTCAGAAAAAAAAATACTACGGTCAATAACTTTTTGTCATTTACCAAATTAATAGAGTGTAAGAGTCAGACTTATCTTCTTACTAAGAGATGTGACTCATCATCACCAGAACTGGAAGAAGAGGAGAAAAACAAAGTTGAGATCGTAAGTATTCTTTCGCTCTTCTCTATCTTTTTTTTTGTTTCGATTGTGTTGGTTTGATTCCAAGCAGAGATCTAGGGATAAGAAAAAAACAAACTTGATGTCATATATGGATCCTCTGTTACAATCTGAAAAACCTAATTTCGAATTTGATGTTCAAAGTTTTGATATCAATGAAAGATATAGAGTTTATATGAACCAGAATCATTAAAAGTTTTGTCTTTTTCACTTCTTAAATCTAATTATTTGAGATTTTGTTTTTGATTATGGACAATATTATGAATAACAAGTATTTTCCTATTTTCTTCAAGGCGTCTTAGATCCAATATGAGCATGAAAACCATTGAAGGGTCTAAGGTTATTGAGAGTCATATATGGAGAGACCTTCCTTTCGAGCTTCTGAACTCAGTAATGGCATGTCTTGAACTCAAAGATAGCATACGAGCTTCAGTAGTTTGCAAATCTTGGTATGAAGCTGCAGTTTCGGTTAGGATCATAGACCCACATCCTTGGCTCATGAGCATTTATAACACCAAGAACATCTGTGAGTTTTATGATCCATTGAACTGCAAGAAATATACAATGGAACTGCCTAAATCATTAGTTGGACACATTGTTCATTACTCTAAAGATGGATGGCTACTTATGAGCAAAAACGATTCATCAGACTTTGTCTTCTTCAATCCATTTACGATGGATCTTTTGGTCTTACCTTATCTCGAGTTGGGAAATTTTTATCAGCTAGTTGGATTCTCTTGTGCTCCTACATCAAGCGATTGTGTGGTGTTTACTATCAAGGATTATGATCCATGCCATGTTACTATCCGTACTTGGAGTCCTGGTCAAACTAAGTGGACTTCAATGCAGATCGAGTCTCAATTCCTCGATGTTGACCATAACAATGTTGTCTTCTCAAATGGTGCGTTTTATTGTCTCAACCGAAGAAAACACCTGGCGGTTTTTGATCCGTTTTTAAGCACATGGAAAGTACTTGATGTACCGCCACCTAGATACCCTGATGACATCCATGAGAGGACTTGGAATGCAGTAGGAAATTTCATGGTGGGTTATAAAAGAGACATCTTTATCATATTCACACATGAAACCAAGGATCCTTTGGTGTTTAAACTCAATCTAACAGGAGGTATTTGGGAGAAGATGGATACACTTGGAAGTTTAACGATTTTTACGAGTAGTAAGTCTTGTGAATTGAGGACTTATGTTAAGGAGGGGATGTTAAGGAATAGTGTATACTTCTCCATGTTATTTTACAATGAGAACTGTTGTGTGGCGTATTCATTTGATGAAGGAAGATACCAAACGTGTGAGCCTAATCTTGATAAGTATTTCGCTTCTGAGAACATTTGGATACAGCCACCCGAGAACACCATTTTCTCTCACTTTTCTCTCGTCTGATTGAGAGGCTGTGGCTTGTGTCATAGTTATCATCTCTTCCTCTTGTCTCCAGTGTGTTTATGTGGCTGTGGCTTGGTAGTACTTGTTGTCGTTTGTCGAGTTTGGGGTCTTTCACTAAAGTTCTTGGTCTCTGTAGGAGCTTTAGTCTGGCCTCCGTTTGCATTATGAGTCCTAGTCTCTCACCGATCGTATCTCTTGGGAGCTTTTCTCTTACCTTTTCCTCTCTGCCTTGGTTTTGCTGAGTTATCTCTTCTGCCTCCTTTAGCTTTATGTGGTTTTTGCTGTAGGGGTTGTTGTTGAGGAATCTCTATAGACTCATGTAAGACAGAGAAAATAACATATTCATTTTAATGTATACAACGTTCAAATACAGTAAGAGTAGTTATAATTATTTCTCTAGGAGTTTATTACCATTAATATATTATGTTACTTCTAAGATATGTTTCAATAGTCACGTTTGATTTTTAGTCACTTATAAATACTACAACTCCACAGGATAGTTTCAATAAAACTAAAAGTACAAAACATCTTTAGATTTTACTTTTCAACATACACAAATCAGCTAAATTTCAAGCCCAAGAAATATGGCTAAGTTTGGCTCCCAATTTAGCATTGTTGTTGTTTTGGTTTGTATCTCAATTCATGTGTTCTGTGTCGAAGAAGTTAAAGCAAAATCATTATGGGATACTGTTAAGGTAAATTCAGTAATGGATAATCGAATCAACGTTCATTATACGAAGAAACGTTATTCACCTGTAGAAGATCTAACAAGAGAATGATCTTCCGCAACGATGAACAAATGTCTTCAATAGAGAGAATTCAAAGAGAAAGAAGATTACAAAAGTTCAACGTACTTTTTTATTACAACGATCGCTCTGTATTTAACAGAAAGCTTGTAACCAAATCCATGACGATCCGTTATTAATATGACACATGTTCTTTTGATAGTTTGTTATAACAACCCGTACACTGCTCCTCACCAATCATCTTCCTCCACGTGCCATCTATCTTCCCTTTCATTAATCCTGTAACAAATCTCCCCTCGCTAAAGAACCTTGTCCACAAGGTTAAAAGTAGGGAACTTCTGTTGCAAGTCATATAGAAACTCCCAGGTTGCTTCATCTTCTGGCTGATTTTCCCACTTCACCAACACCTTTGTGGCAGCCCAATCGTGTCGTTTGACCATCTTACGAGCCAAACAATATTTTGGAACCTTAGCAGTGGCTTCATAGAGGACATTTGGCAGCTGATTAGCGACCTGAATATTACCAACCAGCCGCTTCAACTGTGACACGTGAAATACATGATGTATTTGTGTCTTGGAAGGTAATTCGAGTTTGTAAGCAATAGTTCCCATCTTCTCAATAATTTTGTAAGGACCATAATATTTGGGGGAAATCTTCTGAGAAGGACGATGAACCACGAAATGTTGCCTATAAGTCTGAAGCTTCAAGAATACCCAATCTCCCAGTTCAAAGCTTCTCTCACTCCGTCTTCGATCTACCATTTGTTTCATCCGATGTTGAGCTCTGAGCAGATGAAACTTCAGCAGCAATAGCATATCCTCCCTTTCTTGCAAACACTTAGGCACAACTTGAACTTTTGTTTCACCAGGTAGGTAAGGAAGATGTACCGGAGGTTGTTGAACATACACAATCTCAAACGGTGTCGTTAAAGCTGCAGAATGGTAGGTAGTATTGTACCAAAATTCTGCAAGCGGTAACCATTTAGACCATAAGTATGGTTTGTCCAAGCATTTATTAACAATCTCTGTTTGGCCATCACTCTGAGGATGGTAAGCTGTTGACAGATTCAACTTACACCCTTGTAACTGAAATAACTCTTGCCAAAAATCGCTTACAAAGACTGCATCTCTGTCACTGACTATAGAGCGAGGAAACCCGTGAAGTTTGAAAAAATTATACAGGAATATCTGAGCAACTGTAGAAGCTGTATAAGGATGACTCAAGGCCAAGAAATGAGCAGCTTTGCTGAAGCGATCTACAATGACTAATATCACCGACTTGCCATAAGAGGGAGGAAGTCCTTCGATGAAGTCCATCAAAATGTCAGTCCAGACTGCTTCTGGAATAGGTAACAGTTGTAAAAGTCCCGGTGAAGCTGTTGTCTCATTCTTACATTGTTGACAGACAACACAGTTTCGCAGAAAAACTTGTATATCCTTTGTCATTCCCTTCCAGTAAAAGATTCCTTTAACCTTCTGTACTGTCTTATCACGACCAGAGTGACCTCCATGACTTGAACCGTGCAACCAATCGAGGATAATGGTGCGTAATTCATTATCAGCAGGCACTACAAGCTTAGATTTCCTTCGCAATACACCCAAATTCCAAGCAAAATGGTTTTAATACTTGTTTCCGTTTCATATGGTGCTTGTATCTTCTCCATCAAATCACATTCTAGGACAGTTAAAGCCATGTGTAATACCTCTGAGCCTTCCACTCTTGACAATGCGTCTGCCACCAAGTTTTCCTTCCCTTTCTTGTATTGAATCTCATAGTCAAACTCGAGTAGCTTAGGAAGCCACTGTTGTTGAATTGGAGTGTTCAATCGCTGCTCCAGCAGATACTTCAAACTCCTTTGATCTGTTCGGATGATAAAGTGCTGTGTAAGAAGATAATGTCTCCATTTTTGTACTGCAAAGATCACAGCCAACAGCTCCTTCTCATAGATAGACAATGAGAGTTGGTTGCCTTTCAAGTGACGACTAATATAAGCCAACCGTTGTCCTTCCTGCATAAGTACTGCGCCTATGCCCTTCCCACACGCATCAGTTTCAACAACAAAGAGTTTATCAAATCGTGGAAGTGCAAGTATTGGTGTCTGACAGAGTAGTTGCTTCAATGTATCAAATGATGTATGTGCTTCATCATTCCAAGCAAAGGCATATTTTTTGTCAAAGCCGTAAGAGGTCGAGAAATCAGTCCAAAATTTTTAACAAAGCGGCGATAGTAGCCAGCAAGACCAAGGAATCCACGTAAAGCCTTCAAATTCTTTGGAATTGGCCATTCCTGCACTGCTCTGACCTTATTAGGATCAGTAGATACACCCTTTTCTTCAATGAAATGGCCAAGGTATTCGACACGAGAAGTTGCAAAAGCACACTTGCTTTTCTTGGCAGAGAGGCAATGAAGTCTCATCAACTCAAAAACAGAACGTAAATGATCAAGATGCTCTGCAAAAGTTGAAGAGTTGATTAAAATGTCATCAAAAAATACCAAGACTAATTTTCGTAGGTATGCTTTGAAAACGTCATTCATCAATCCCTGAAACGTAGCTGGAGCGTATGTTAACACAAACGGCATCACTCTGTATTCATAATGACCACTGTGAGTTCGAAATGCTGTTTTATGGATATCAATAGTGTCCATTCTCACCTGATGGTAACCAGCCCTTAGATCAATCTTGGAATACCACCGTGAACCACCCAACTCATCCATAAGATCATCTATCAAAGGAATTGGAAACCTGTTCTTTACAGTCATCATGTTTAACCTTCTGTAGTCCACACAAAGCCCCCATGTATTATCCTTCTTCTTTACAAACACAACAGGAGAGGCGTAGGCACTAGAACTTGGTTGAACTGTCCCTGCGTCCAAAAGTTCCTTAACCATTTTATCAATCTCATCTTTCTGATGAACTGCATAGCGGTATGGTTTCTGATTCACAAGATTAGACCCTTCCATCAACGGAATTTTGTGATCGTGATGCAATCTGAATGGCGGTAATGACGTTGGTTCTGCAAAGATATCAACATATTCAGTCGTCAGTTCCGCAAGCTGTTGAGCATCATGAGCTAATAACTCCTCTACCCCAACAATGTTTAAACTCATCTGATCTTGCAGTCTCCTAATAAGCACAAATCATATGTAATTGCACCTTAATATCTTTAATTTGTGCAAGCCGTTTAGCTTTTACTTCTCGCACTGATCCTGGTTTAATACCATGAATCATAACTTTTTTCCCATTCCACTTAAACTGCATCTGCAGTTCTCGAAAGTCCCATGTTATTGGTCCTAATGTGTGTAACCACTGTACACCCAAGACTATATCATGACAGCCTAATGAGATCACCATGAAATCAGCTTGAAACTGATGACCTTGAAACTGCCATTTAAACTTTTCAACCTTTCCACATACTTCTATTTTACTTCCATCAGCTACGGCAACTCTTGTTCTCCCAGTGGATTGTAATTTACAACCCAACATATTTGCAATTCGTTTATCCATGAAATTATCTGTTGAACCAGAATCAATCAACACATATAAATTTTTTTTCCCATGAATTCCTTTGACCCTCATCGTAGTATAAGTAGAAACTCCAGAGATTGCATTAACAGGAATCTGAGCCAAATCACCCACCACTGGAATACCATGTTCCTCCATCAGCTTCTCCTCATCGTTTGGCAATCCTTCGGTCTCATCAATTTCCAATAGAAATAACTGTGTTTTCTTGTGTTTCAAGTAATGATCAGGAGTGTATTTTTCATCACAATAGTAACATAGACCTTTAGCTCTTCTCTAACTCATTTCTGCAATGGAAAGAAATTTCCTTAATGGAGGATTGTTATCTTTCGTTTTCACTCCTTCCTCTCTTTTGAAAGGTAAGAGGCCCTTAGTTGGATTGGAATTAACGAAATTCAGTTTGGAACCATTCCATTGATTACTCGTCGTCTTCCTCGGATAAGCCTTCTCATACAAGCGACCCAACACCAAACATTGACGAGTGTTCAGCGGTTGTAACATACGTACGTGCATTTGCATTTATAGCCGCAATCCTGCGAGGTAAGCGCTGAGAAAATACTCCTCAGAAAGATGCAATAGTGTTCTGATCAATTCGAACTTAGCGTGATACTCAGCAATTCCCTCTGTCTCTTTTAACTCTTTAAGCTCAGCCATAGGATCGTCTAACACTTCATCAAATCGTTCCTTCAGTAGTTCTTTATAAACTGACCAATTCCTCAATAACCTCCTACCATTATCCTCTTGCATCAAGGCTTGATGCCATGTTGATGCAAGACCATAAAAATGCAAAGACGCGATTCCGACTTTAGATTCTTCAGGTGTATAGTCAATATAAAAAAAAATGCTCTGCCTTCCCAATCCACTCTTTTAACTTGTCGCCAGTAAATCTAGGAAAATCCAATCTAGCCATTCGAGTCATTCCAGTATAGTTGGTATGATTACCTTGACGTGTTGATTGATGGTGTTCGTGTTGAACATTCGGTGTTCCAGAACTCCGTAATGATACACCTTTCGGATTATCACTCGTCGAAGGACCTGGTTGAATTGGATGACTCGACATCAAACGGAATGCCTCCACCATCTCCGCGATGTTGCGATCAGTTTTCTCACTCTATTTCGCCATTTTCTCGTTCTGAACCGCGAGTGCTTTCTCTAAAGCTTCAAACCGGCGTCTGAAAGCTTCCTCTGTTTCACGCGCCACTGTTTCTTTCAGAATAGCATGCGATCGTGTCTCTGCCATAGTTCCAAGGATGCGATAGCTCTGATACCACTATTAAGGTAAATTCAGTAATGGGTAATCGAATCAACGTTCATTAAACGAAGAAACGTTATTCACATGTAGAAGATCTAACAAGAGAATGATCTTCCGCAACGATGAACAAATGTCTTCAATAGAGAGATTCAAAGAGAAAGAAGATTACAAAAGTTCTACGTACTTTTCTATTACAACGATTGCTCTGTATTTAACAGAAAGCTTGTAACCAAATCCATGGTGATCCGTTATTAATATGATACGTGTTCTTTTGATAGTTTGTTATAACAACTCGTACACTGCTCCTCACCAATCATCTTCCTCCACGTGCCATCTATCTTCCCTTTCATTAATCCTGTAACAGATACATGTCTTGTTAAAATCACTCCAAAGTGTGCATTGGATATAGTCTCTGCTGTTTTTGCAAATGAAACCATCAATGACTCATGTTGCCACGATCTTGTCCAAGAAGGAAGAGTATGTCATGATATTCTCATCAAATATATTGCAGACAGACCTCACTTAATTGCTAACGAAACACAATATTTGAAGAAGAGAGATGACTTATGGAACTATTGTGTCAAAGATTCTAAGACTAACTAAATATATGTAATATTCATATTGTTTTGATCAAATAAATTGATTCTTCACTATTGTTACATTTTGATTTACTGACCATACAACACACAACGGAATATTTTTCAGTGTTTAACATCACTCATACGATACAGTAAATTAATCACTTTGTATGTAGGTCATTCATTATTGTTTGAAATCTCATTCATAATTTATGCAATCATTAGGTCTCTACTTTACACCATCTTTTGACATGTGAGTCCCTATTCTACATCCCTCACTCCCTCGTTTGAGAATCTATTAAATTACTGATCATTGAGCCAAACAACTGTGCTTTTTGTTAACAATTAAATTGATAAGATATACATTAAATCTTATCATATAGATTACGCGAGTACCCTGAAATTGAAATTCGGTTAGAAAAACTGCAAAATTGGATATTATAAGAATTTTTCATCAACAATTATATTGACAAAATCTAATATAATAATCCAAAACTTGAAAACCTCAAACAATATTACGTGGAGATTAAGCGATTCTCTAAAATCCAATTTCGGAGGAAAACCTTCATTAATAAAATAACATTGTATCATTGTATGAAAAAGTCTTTTCAATTTTTTTTTGAAAAAATTAACAATCTAAGAAAACTTAGTCAACAAGATATGTATCAACATATCAATATAGGCTTGCTATGATGAATTATTCATTTTAAACACTTTAATTAAAAGTATGAAAAGATTAGCAAAACAAACGATTTTTTTAATAAACGAATCATTTCGCAACAAGTATATATTTTTGTAAACAATTTCGTATTATCATAGTATATCTGAAAACAAATAAAAATTTCTAAACCTCATAAATATATTCGGTTAAAAAGACTTTGCAAGTGACATGTTGACATTCGTTGGGCATTTAGATAAATTTATTTTTATTAACATAGTATTTTGATTTTTTTGGTGTCAATATGGCTCCACAAAATCTGATTCCTAGTCAAAAATTTTCAATTGAAAATGAGTAAAATTCAGATTCCCCACCTAGTGCCAAACTAGATTATTGAAGAATCAATTCGGCCATCTACTTCTTGGCAACATAGTATTATGTTAAAAAAGAAACCTAAATATGTCATGTTGAAGCTGATATCAATGATTTCGTCTACAATTTCAACATAATTAAAATTAAATCACCAATATTAATATCACATTGAATTTGAATATGCTAACTTGCATTAAGTTTTTTTTTTAATTTTCAATATTGAATAGAACAGTTAAATTACCATTAATAAATTACGTTAAATTTGTAATGCTTTTTCATATCAATATTTCGGTTTACTTATAATCACCTATAAAATAGCTTACACATGTCCATTTTAGAAAAAAAAAATCCAAGACAGTTTCATCACATTCCTTTCAAACATCAAGAATAAACTATGGCTAAATTTATCTCCCAAATAACTACCATGTTCATCGCTTTAGCTTTGGTTTCTATGCCAGTTCCTGTTTATTCAGAGGAAGAAGGCGAAGTAAAATCATTATGGGATACATGTCTTGTTAAAATCACTCCTAAATGTGCTTTGGATATTGTGGGTGTTGTTTTTGCAAATGGAACCATCGATGATTCATGTTGCCATGATCTTGTTCAAGAAGGAAGAATGTGTCACGATACGCTCATCAAATATATTGCAGACAGACCTCACTTAATTGCTAATGAAACACAATATTTGAAGAAGAGAGATGACTTATGGACTCATTGTGTCTCAATCTCTAAATCTGTTTAAAACGTCTAATGCTTATATTGTTATGACTAAATAAACTGATATTTGTTTCTTGTTACATTTTTCAATGGCTTTTTATGTTTTGGAACCAAACTCTACTACTTGATTTCTTACGCAAAAATATGTTGGAACATACGTAGTGTGGTTTGATGGTTACATGCCCAATCTAGTGGCTCAGACAAATGGAGTTTTACTCCATCCTATTGTATAAGATAGGAGATTTTAGGGATGAGAATAGATTCGAGCCATGAGTGTACAAGTTAAAAGCTTAAAATTATATGATTTGAAAGGCTTAAATCAATTTCAATTTTTTTTTTGAAAATTAAATGTACATGACTAAAAATTTTCAAAATAATTATATTGTCTAAAATTTTCAAAGTAATGATTTCGTAAGATTAATTATA
>JAKUCM010007131.1:0-30064 GCA_023374145.1 Lepidium sativum | reverse complement strand
GAGAGACCCACCGCATTCCCTCAAGTATGGTGGTGGATGGTCGATGGAACTCATATCTTGTATCAGGGAATCCAGAGTGGCTCTCCCACCTTGTTGCGGACAAAGCACCGTCGAACTAAGATTAGATCGTGTTTTTACTGCTTGATGTAAGGCATGTGTGCCTAATTTCTCTATGTTTTGTTATTTGATTGTATCTCATACAATCCTTCCCTCGTCGGTTCTTATTTGCTTAAAGGCGACAAAAAAAAATTTCATACTCTATGAAATCGTTGTTATATTCTATTTTCAAACTAAGATGTTGTAGAAATAGCCAATATTTCTTTGAATTTTAAATTTTTAATATGTATAATATTTATTGTAATAATATTATAATGTTGTAGAAAGAAGACTATTGAGGTCATTAATCATATATTTGAATATATATAGTATGGGTAATCTATAGTCCAAAATATTATCTTTTAAATATTAAAAATTGTATTCTAAAATTATAAAATTTATAATCTTCAAAAGATTAATCTAAAAATGATCTCAATTTGTCATTTTTAAATAATTTTTACAGGTAAAAATACTATAAATTAATAATATAATTTATGGATGAATTAGTATTTCTCTAAATTAATAATTTTTTCAAAATCTTGACATTATTAATTTATAGGGGTTTTACTGTACAATTATATTTTAATTATAAAACAATTCATAATAATCAAGTACAAATTATAAATAAACAAACAAATAAATATGACAAAAAAAAAAAAACAAACACATATATGTATATGCTTAATATTAACAGATATTTATGTATATATTCATGAATAACTTAGATATATAAGAAAAAAAGTTTAATATTCAATTTTCTAATATTTTATATATGTATAAAAAAATATTGTCTCGTGCAAAACACGGGGTTTATCTAATCTGATAATAATCTTTTAGTAAATGACATTCACCAAAGTAATTGTTATGTCAATGCTTCATGGGCTCAACGCTCACAGCTGTGTTGTTGATGCGTCATGGGCTCAACACTCAGGACTACTAATCAATGTAAATACTTTCTGATTTTTTAATCATAAACACATGTTAGTGTCTAAATAGCATGCAAGTGAAAACGTACCTTTAAGATTCGTGACTTATGAACTAGATTTTGGCAATGACTCTTCCACAACCAACCCAGAATAGTTTAAAATATTTGTTGATGGGATGCATATCGTTTTCTATAATTTTTGTTAGGGTTATTGCAGAGACCAAAACTTTCTATTTTTATAAGACAATTTCTTGTTCGACCTTCCATCAAATTAGAAATTACTTAATGTATTCACACAATTTTAATTTTTTTAAATAATGACCCTAACACATTAATTATACATGTATGACTCTAAAATAATTTTTACAATCTCCCATTGGGTCACATATGTATTTTAAAGACGTGATAGACTTTATGAGTTCAAAATCGTCATTATATAGTATAGTATAAACAATCTCATCCATTGGCTACAACAACATAGGATCATGGCTGTCTTTGTTATAATAAACAAAACAAAACCTTCTGTTGTCATTGAAATCATGGTAGTCCTTTTCATTAAAATATGTGATGTCAATGAAAGCCATGAAAGGTTCCCCCAAAACGAAGAGCTAACATCAAGTTTCATTTAAGGTTTATCACAAAAAAACAGACGTAAACATAGATCTACTCTTGAGAAGCTGCATGTGGTTGAGAAGATCCAGTTGTTTGAGAAGCTGCAATTGCTTGAGAAGTTGAATATGCAATTGTAGATGCTTGAGAAGTTTAATCTGCAACTGTAGAACTTGAAGCTGCTTGAGAAACCTGTTACAACAGAGAAAAATTATCAAATATCCATCTGTTTAAATCATAATCAAAAGAAAGGTAGATATAACATACCTTTTTGCATTTAGGATTATGGAACCTGATGTTGTGATCTGCTTGTCTAAAGATTGTGCAATGCATTATTCTCTTCTTTTCAGGTGGAGCCTTCTTGGTTGGAGATTCATTGACTCATTTCTTTCTCTTCTCCTTCTTTCTCTTCTATTTTCTCCCAGACTGTACAGGTTCAGGTGGCATCTAGAGTGGACCTTCTTCAGTTGTAGGCCACAACTTAGCACCTCTAAGTGGTGTAATACCAGTTTCATAGGTCTGTTTCCACAGTATAAATGAGAACTAGTGAGCTACATAGTCCACCACCTCCAACTTCCGATTGATTATGGCAGTATACGCATGCTGAAAGGACACCCCAGTGATGTCCCAACGCCTACATGTACATGTTTTTTCTTTTAGGTCCACACGGTAAGAGCAATCCCCAACCACAACATCAAACATGTTGTTCGTGGCTATATACACCACACATTCACCAGCTAGAGCTAGGTTTCTCCTTAAGTACTCCTCACATTTGCCTATATGGGAATCAGCAATAATAAACCTCCTAATGCCTTGAACCATTGATTGTCTTGCTATAATCTCGAGCATTGGCACCATTGGCTTCCTTCTTGTTAGAATGATTGAATTGTTGAATGACTCTGTAGTGTTGTTTTCTACATTTTCACAACAACTTCCGATCTTGTAAAAGGCCCTGCACCAAGTCTTGGGATCCATCTTCATGACATCCCTATAGACATCAAGATCGTACTCCATCAGACGCTTCAGATTTTCCTTGTAATCAGCTTCATTGTAGCTCCATGAGAGATTCCATATCAATGGTTTCATTTGAATCTTCTTGCCGTGTTTAGCCTTCAGATTAGCATAGATGTGTCAGACACACATCCTATGCTCAATCTTGGGTAGTTCCAACTCAACAACCCTTATCAAACCCTGCACTAAGAAACCAAAATAAATGATGAATCTTGTAGTCTTAAACAATAACAAAAACCAAATAAAACACTACCTTTTGGCGGTCAGATACTATGATGAATCCTTCACCATCAGCCAGAGCCAAATCATCCTTGATTTTCTTAATGAACCACAACCAGTTGCCAGTGTTTTCCACCTGAACTACAGCCCATGCCACTGGAAACATGGCATTATCACCATCTCTGCCTAAAGCTACTAAAAATTGTCCCTTCATTTTGCCTCTAAGAAAACAACCATCTACACCTATAAGAGGCCTACAAGTCTGTCTCCATTACTTCCTTAACGCATCAAAACAGACATAAAACCTAGAGAACACATCTAAACCTTTATCATTGACAATTGACTCAACAAAAACAGATGAATTATGATTTGATTCCAAGATTTTGGCCCTATAGTCTCTTAACCTCCCAAATTGTTCATTATACGCCTTCTCTATCCACTTCAAGGCTCTATTTTTAGCTGCTTGGCATTGTGGCCGAGACACTCTAATCTTTCACTTTTCGTAAACCAACTCCCCCATCTTCATAGGCATAAAGTAATCAGGTTCTTCCCTAATCTTGTCTAAGAACATGGTAGTCAGTACAAGTACCCTCAACATATCACATTTCCCATTTGGATAACACCCATGCTGAGACTCGAAATTCCTAACTACCCACTTAGAAGAACCACCTCTACTAGAACAATATATCCTCCATTTGCAACCACCTCCTATGCATTGATATGCCAATTTATTTTTCTCATACCTAATCTGCCTAATGTTAACACAATTCTTCAGAGCATGATCTAGAACAGTTTCCTTAAAGGCTAATCCACTAGAAAATTCTTCACCTTCAAACAAATGATCATTACCTCATCGGATTTTCACCTCTTTGGGGCAAGGATTGTCGTTTTCGTCTTCCTTATCACTGTCTGGGTAGACGTTGTGATGAATCGGAGGCTCTAGGATGAATTTCTCGACATACTCTTTGGGATCAAACTGAAATCTCTCCAGCATTTCATCTTTCAACTCCTCATATCGAGTACTACGATCAGAATCTCCGGTAAACTCCTCCACTCCCATGCTCGACTCCACAGGAATCGTCGGTCAATTTTATCGGTCAATTGTCGGTCTCCGATTTTCGAAATTTAGAGATTAGGGTTCCTTAGGTGTTCTGCCCCCAAATTGATTTGGAAGACAAAATTGGGTTTTAGGTCAGTGTAAACGGGTCTGCAATTGGAGCATTTACGCTTAAAATCCAGTTTTGTTTCTTAAACTCGGTTTACTGTTCTGCGTAACAAGTACCGCAAAGAATTGGTTTTTGAATTTAATTTAGGGGGAATTGATCGTTCTCCCTTGAAATCAATATAGTCAAAAGACATAAAAGTTTGACATTAAAATAACATAAAAATGATCCATTCATGTCTATTTTCAACTGGTCCTACTAACCATGACAATTAAACCTGAATCAATTTTTCTGAACCGAACCAAACCAAACCGGATTTCGGAAAAATCGGTTTGATTATGCATTATGAAATCGGGTCAACCAGTAATATATTAGGCAAGATTTCGGGTAAGAGTTCGGGTTGGTTCGGTACGAATACTCGTATGGGTAACCGTGAACCAAAAAGTTTGGTTAACCTAAATTATCCTACAACCGTGAATCACCCCTTCTCTTCTCTTCTTAGAAAGACGAATTCTTCTCTAGTCTCACTCTTCTTCATAGAACTATAATTAGATTTTGATAGATTTTGATAGATTATGATATAATTGGACATTTTATAGAGTTCGAAGTAGATAATGATATATTAATGATAGAATTACATAAATCGAGTTTGTTAAAAGATTTGATAGGATTTTATTTTTATGAGAATATGATAGATATAGTAGTTAGACCATTTTTATACACTGATAAGAATATAGAACCTGAACCATATTCAATTTGGATTAGAACATTTAGACACAATTCGTTTTTTAATAAGAATATTTGATAGAATTCGATTTTTTTTAGAATCTAAAAGAATTAGTATCTGAATTGTCTACAGTTTGTCATTTGGAATTGATATCTGATTTGAGTAATGTTTTTGTGTACATATAATGAAAAATTTCAAACTTGGCTCAAATGGTTGACGAGTTGGAATTCCATAACTCATTAGGTAATCAATTATGCTTTTGTATCTGTTTTTTTCTTATCTTATTCACCACATTTGGGTATAAGACTTCACATAATTGAAGCTTATTCATAGTTTTTTCCTTATGCGGCTTCTCCTTCTTTGGGATTAGAGAATAGTGAGTAACTAGGTACACTTGATCTGTTTTTGTATCTGGTGTTGTGTATGTATTATATATGTTTTGTATATATTGTTTCACTAATTCACTAAGCTATAATTGTATATGTTTTCAGTATTTTGTATCTTGTTTTGTATACGTTTAAATCTGTTTTTTTTTACTAATTCACTAAGCTTGAATTTTATCTGTTTTTTTGTCAACATTGGACCACAAATGACCGGTCTATTAGCCAAGTTCTTACAAATGCAAGAGAGGGGGACTCGATCCCAGGATGTGCAAGTGCGCTTGCCTCTTGTTGACTTAACACATGCCACTAGACTAAATGCCACTTGCGAATTGTATCTGTTTTGTATATGATTTTGTGTTTGTTTTTTTTATATATATTTTTAATCTATTTTTTTTTTACTAATTCTTGTCTCTTTGTATCATTTTTTTGGTAAAGATCAGAGAATACCATTTCCTAGAAACCAATCTATGTATCTCTTTCACTCTATCTAGTTTTTATTTTATGTTATGTCTTAAACTTATTAGGTGCTAATCTTGACCTTGAACTTCTTATTTGTTTAGGACTTGAGATTAAAATTTTAGTGTTGTGTTTTTTGACTTATGTACGTTATGAACTTTTTAGTCTTTCACTATTATGTGTTACAACAAATCATTGTGTGTTACAACAAAAATTGTTCAAGTTTTTAGGCTTTTGGCTTGTAATTCGGGTTGGTTCGGCAACCACAATTATTATCCGAATTATCCAATACCTGAACCGACCCTATTTTTTTGTTTAATCATTACTTTTGTTTCCATTTCATAATTTTTTTTATACCCAATAACCGAATTATCCGATCCGACCAAAACTGAAATACCTTAAGTGGCAGGGCTAGGTCATACCTTATTGAGATTCCTTAACTTTATGTACAAATAGAGTAAGCTGGATAACTTTATTTCTATTAGAAAATGAAATGTGCATAACACAACTAGAAACATAATCCAAAACCAAACAAAAAACTCTCACTAAACCAAATGATCTTGAAACATTGAAACACTCATTCGAGGAGTATGCTCACGAAAGACCTTTGGTGGAATACCTTTCGTAAGAGGATCTTTTATCATGGATTTTGTCCCTTTCAATTTCCTCAATAATTCCCAGCTTAGTAACAAAAATCATGAGCCAAAGTCCATGATTGGATGCCTCAAAAATTGCCACAAATTTTGTCGCCATTGTGGAGAAAGCTACAAGTTATTTATTCACATTACACCAAGAAACAGCTCCACCAGGTAATAAATAAACATAACCTGAAGGGGTCAATCTACTATCTTGACATCCATCATAATATCCAATGATCTCTAAGTTATATGATCTCTCATATGTAAGCATATAGTCATTTGTCCTCTGCAGGTACTTCATGACCCTTTTGGCTTATTACTAGTGGTCTAAACCTGGATTACTTAAGTATTTTCCCGAAACTCCAACAATGTAAGATAAATCTGGACTGCTACAAACTTGAGCATACTAATTCCTATTGCCGAAGCATAAGAAATCTTCTACATCTTCTGAATTTCTAATTTTCCTTTAGGGGATTGTCTGATACTAAATTCGTATCCCTTAGAAATTGGGGTATCTCCTCGTTTGCAAGCTTGCATGCCAAATCTCTCAAATACTTTATCGACATATGTCTTTTGTGATAACCCTAGAATACTCGGGTTCGGTCTCAATGAATCTGGATTCCTAATACAAAGGATGCTTCACCAAGGTTTTTTCATCTCAAATATTTCCTTAAGAAATTTCTCGGTCTCATGCAACATGCCTATATCGTTAGTTTCCAGTAGTGTATTATCAACATACAATACTAGAAAAATGCACTTACTATGACTGAATTGGTGATGCACACAATCTTCAACCAAATTCACTTCAAAATTGAAAGAGATCATGAAACTTGTGGTAACATTGACGAGAAGCTTGTTTACACAAATCCATGCACAACTTGGTGACGTTCAAACTAAGTACAAGACATGAAAGAGATAAATATGCCAAAAAGCTTGATAAGTGGCTAGTAAACCAACCATGGATCTCGCAGTTTCCTGCCAGCTTTGCAACCTTTTACACCCCTCAAATCTCAGACCATTGCCCAAGCCTTCTCTCAACCACCTCCCCCTACCCAAAATCTGGAACTAGACCCTTCAAGTTCTTCAATTACCTGACCAAGCACCCTTGGTTTATTCCTCCTACCCTTGAGGAATCTTGGTTTCAGATCGGAAACACTGCACATCATCTCTCCTCTAAAATTAATCAAGAGACACTTATAAGCACTAAATATAGAGAATTTTTCAGATATCTAAAACAGAGTGTGAGAGGTTAACCGTTTGTTACAAAATGTGCAGGTACTAGCTTTACCTAATCCTTCCCCGGTGTTATTCCAGCAAGAACGTGACCTCCACTCAAACTGGTGCTTCGTGCGTTCAATTGAAGAAGCTTATTCTAAACAGAAATGGAGAGTCAACTAGTTGAATGAGGTAGATCACAACACAACCTTCTTCCATCGAGTGGCTCATGTCCTTGCTTCATATAACATTATCCACTATTTCACTCGGGATATTGGAGAAGTCATCTCTAACCCTAACCAGATGAGTGACCTAGCGCTCAGTCTCTTTGCATCTATTCTTGCGCCTCTCACACCTCCTACTGCAGCTCCGACACCTTAGTGGTTCTCAGCTTTTATTCCTTTCACATGCTCTGCTTCTCTCAATGACTCTATGATCATTCACCATAATAGGGAGGAAACTGTAAGTGTCATCATAAGATTAAACCCTAAGAAATCGTTTTGACCTGATGGATTAACTGCTGGTTTCTTTAACGCAGCATGGAACCTCCTTGGAAATGAAGTGCTGGTTTTCTATTGTGGAGTTCTAGTGCTGGTTTCTATTGTGGAGTTATTTAAGATCGAATTTCTACCTTCCTCAAACGAAATCTACTATCTTATCTTTTGTCCCTAAGAGCCTGGTGCTTCAATAATCTCAAATTTCCGCTCAATCTCATGTTGCAGTACTCTCTACAAAACAATCTCGTAGTTATTAGTAGCCAGACTAAAACCAATCCTCCTATATCTAATCCTGCCAAATCAGATTGCCTTTGTAAAAGATAGACTACTTGTAGAGAACACAATACTAGCAGCTGAGGTTGTCCAAGGCTACCATAAGGATCACAACCCAAATAGAATTACTATTTAGAAAACGGTTAATTTAATATCAAACTTGCGCGTTTTTTCTTTTTTAAACTCAAATTTCTTCTATCTCTTTAAAACTACGAACTTTGCGTTGACTATGCTTGATATCACTGTTAGACAAAAAATTAGCCGACCTAAAACATCATTAGTTAAATTAAACATATTGTTTTATCTTAATGAAACGCAACATTTTGGCTTAATGAAACGCATAGTTTTGGCATCAAAACGAATTAAAATCCCTAAATAAAAAATTAAAATCCCTAATTCGACTTCTCTTCTCAAATCTCTTTTCTCTCTCTTTCTCAAACCCTTCTCTGCTCTCTTTTTCGGATCCTTTTCTCTCTTTCTCGAATCCCCTTACCTTCTCTCTTTCTCGAATCCCTTTCTCTCTTTCTTGAAACCCTTAATTGATTCTATTTTCGAGTTTACAGAGATTATAATGGGATCATCAAGTACTAAGCGTGGATTTTGGACACAATGTGAATGTGGATATGTTGTAAGGAAGTACACATCGCACACGAAAGACAATTCAGAATGTCAGTTCCATGGATGTGACAATATGAAGAAGGTATTATCGTTTGATTCAAGCGTTGGGTTTGTGTTGTGTATGACGAATCAGTTGTGATCTGTGAATTTTATTATTCATTGTGAATTTATTGTTAATGTTAATTTTGTTGGTTGTTGTGAATTGGTAGGATCATGTATTTAAAATGGTGTGAAGATGTTTTGATAGAGGAAGTGGAGGATTTGTTGCCAATAATTAATCATATTGAACGTGAACTGAGGGATCACAAAATTGAGTTTAATACTTCGAGAGATGACATGTATTAGTTACATCGACATGTTCTGGATGTCAAAAGTGACATACGGGTGATGAAAGTCATTTTTGGGTTGGTGATTTGTGTAATTGTGTTGGCTGTGTTGATAGTTGCAAAGATGTAATCCAACTGTGGGTTAGTGATTTGTGTAAAAACGTAATCCAGTTGTGGTTATGAATGAATAACTTGCTTTGTGGGTTAGTGATTCGTGAAGATCTTAAGACTCGGTTGATGGATGTTGATGTAATGGATGTTGGTCTAAAAGTCTTAAATTATAATTTTCTTAAAGATACACAATATTGCAAGTCTTAAAATGATAACTAAAAGTCTCAAATTATCAAAACAATCTTACGAAAGTCTTACACATGAAAGAGATACAACATTGCAAAGGTTTTGAAATGATAACTAGAAGTCTTAAAATGATCAGAATATTGCAATAGTTAATATTGAAGAGAAATTAGACATGAAGCAAATAGCATTAACATCTAAACTTGGAATCCACGAAAAGAAAAGATCCCGTCTTGTGAGCATCCAACTTGTAATCTACCAACTTGTGAGTATCCTTCAATCTACAATGAACAAAACCAAGCAGAATTGCTTAAAAAGAACAACCATCATAATGCTTATATAAAGCTTAAAATGGTACAAACCGAATGTTTTCTTGGACGACCTTGTGGCCGTTTAGCAGCAAGCTCAACTAGTGTGGCATTGCAGCTGCTCTTGTTGTGTCCTTCTTCTCTACACTTGGAGCAAGTCATAACTCGGTTTTTCCGAGTCAGCCTCGAGGTAGCTGCACTTGTGGTAACTTCATTCTAACTTTTACGCCTTGCATACTTGCTTTGTCTCCCAGCCTTTCCTAATCTCTTTGGTGGTGGTAGAACTGGTAACTGGTTAACCCTAGGCCACAACTTATTTCCCTCCATAGGTTGTATCTCATTAGCATATGTAGCTTGCCAAACCTGAGTGCTAAGATACTCTCAAACATAATTCTCCACATTTAATTTTATGCCAATAATAACAGCTACAGCATGCTCACGCGATATTCCATTGAACTGCCACTTCAAGCATCCACAAATTCGTTGCCTCATATCCACTCGTGCATATCACCCGTTGACATGTATCTCACACAATTCCTTGCCTTTTCTTTGGCTAAATTTATCTGTTTGCGAGTACTCTTTGTGAAACTAGTCTCCAATTTATGACTCCTAAACGACCTTTTAGCAGTTCTCACCATGCATTGCCTCCTAATATCCTCCAACAAATCTAGCAAAGATTTTGTCTTAGCCTCACGAATAATTCGATTAAATGACTCACATAAATTATTAAGGGTGTCGTTGCAGCAAGTTCCTTCCCTGAAGAATGCCCGACACCATGTTTCTGGATGCAATTTGAGTAAAGCATCATAAGCTCATTGGCTATGTTGCCTCAACGCCTTAAAACTCCCGAGACCTATTGTGTAACTCTTCACAATTCTCCAGTACAAGCTCTTCATCTCCACGTCACGATTGTCGCGTTGCCAGTGGCCTAGAATGTGTCTAGCACACATTCAATGCTCAACTTTCAGGCAACTGATTATTGACTGCTTTGACCAAACCCTTCAACAGAAAAAAAAATTGTAAGTTAAAGATACTTAGATATGTTAAAATCACTAATTGTGATGCCAACCTTTTAATTGTCAAATATAATTGCGTAGTTATTTCCTTCACCAAGTCCCAAATCAATCTTCAAGTGATGTATAAACAAATCCCAGTTTACATCAATTGCACTCTCGACGAGTGCCCATGCAATAGGCACAATTCGGTTATCACCATCACGTCCAACTGCAGCTAAAAACTGTCCTTTGATATCCCACTTCAGGAAAGCACCGTCAACTCCTATAACGGATCTGCAATTTCTCTTCCAAGATTCTTTTTGAGCAGCGAAACACAAATACATTCTATGAAAACTTTGTTAGCCTCATGGATTTGGACTAGGAATGATCTTAATGTCAACTATACTTCCCAGGTTATTCAATAGTATCTCAGCCTCGTAATCCCATATTCGAGCAAACTGGTCTTCATATTCTTTTCTTTTTGCCTTGTTCACTCTAGTCTTCGCTTTCCGACATTGTTCTTCAGTCACACGAAGCCCGTAAATCCTCAGTATCTCTGCTGCCATTTCTTTTGCAGTAAATTTGGGCTCAATACGCAGCCTCTTTGTGTATAACTCTGCAATTGTCGAACTCTTAAGCAACTTTATCTTCATACAATTCAACCTACAGCTTGTGTTTACTCCTTTCGTAAGAGCAATGTATTCTCCATTTGCACAGTTTCTCGTTTTCAGAGCAAATAACACCACACCTCTTCATCGTAGAAATGTAAAGGTTCACATCATAGCCTGTTTTCAGAGAATAATTGAACAAAGCCTTCTTAAAATCTGCTGCAGAGCCAAATGTTTTTCCAAGTCTGAGAATCTCATTATCATCATCGTTTGAATTGTGACCATTCTTGTTTTCATCACCCTCTTCATCACCAAATGAAGCACGGTTACTCTCAGGCATATAATCATCTCTCCAAACCTCATCTTCTCTATAACTATCTTCGCTATCATCATATATACTCTCCCTAGATGCAATGTTACCGAAGTGAGAAGACAATACTCGACATGCGTTTACTTTAACTCGAACCACTTCTTCGAAGGCATCACGATACTCTTCACCTCCATCGCAATCATCCTCTGCTTCTTCTTCCTCCTCTATTTCGTCTTCACGCAACTCTTTTCCCTTATCTACCGCTTCACTCGAATTCATCTGACTTGGATCTTCATGAGCCCCACTCGAACTCTCACTTAGATTTATACTTTTGATCAATCCCTTATACATATTATAGTAGCTAATGTGATATTGCATCACTTCTTTCTCCGTTCTCATCATTGATTTGAGAAGGGAGAAAAGAATTCGATAAAGAGAGAAGAGAAGGGGATACGAGAAAGAGAGAAATGGATTCAAGAAAGAGAGCAGAGAAGGGGGTTCGAGAAATTTGAGAAGAGAAGTTGAATTAGGGATTTTAATTTTTGATTTAGGGATTTCAATTCATTTTGATGACAAGAAAGCTGTGTTTCATTAAGCCAAACGATGCATTTCATTAAGCCAAAGCGTTATGTTTCATTAAGGAAAAACGATCCATTTAATTTAACTAACGACGTTTGACATCGGCTAATTTTGACTAAAAGGGATACTAATGAGGCTTAGTCAACGCAAAGTTCGTAGTTTTTAAAGAGAGAAGAAATTTGAGTTTAAAAAGACAAGAATGTGTAAATTTAGTATTAAATTGACCGTTTTCTCAATTAGTATTATAGTGGACATTGCTAAAGCATTTGAAACCATACATTGGGGTTTTATTCTTAATTGCCTTCAAGCTATTCAAGTAGCAATTGAATTTATTAATTGGATGTCCTCCTGTATAATTTCTCCTTCCTATGCAGTTGGCTACAATGTGAATGTACATGGGTACTTCAAAGGAAAGAGAGGCTTAAGGCAAGGTGACCCTTTGTCACCTTACCTATTTGTCATTGCTATGAACTCTCTATCACATCTACTAAACAAGGCGGAAGATGAAAGGAAATTTAAATACCTCTCTAAATGTGCCTCAACAAAGCTCACACACATATGCTTCACGGACAATCTACTTATTTTCACAGAGGAATCTTTAGCCGGTTCAAGGATGTGAGCATTACGAAGACATGCTTCTTCTCATCCAGTATTTCTGAGGATGAACTAAATCTATCGGCTTCGCGACAGGTCTTTAACATGGAACTTTGCCAAATCGCTATTTAGGAGTTCCATTACTCCCAACCAAACTCTCCATAGCCAATTGTAACCACTTATCTCGCTGGTTAAGAGGAGAATTAATTCCTGGAGCTCCAAATCCCTATCATTTGCAGGCAGACTGCTGTTGCTAGATATTGTCATCGCTGGAATATCAAACTTTTGTTGTTCATCATTTATAATCCCAAAAGCATGCATCAAGAAATTAAATTATTTATGTAGTGGTTATCTTTGGAATGGTATTGTAGAAGGTTCTCATTCAACCAAAGTGGCATGGAAAACTGTAACCTTGTCAAATGCTGAGGGTGGATTGGGACAGCGTGATCTGGTACACTGGAACAAAGCATGTGCTGTATGCTTGATTTGGTTGTTATTCTTCCGTTCAGGGTCCATTTGGGTTGCGTGGTTCTGCATGGAAATTCTTCGTGGCTGCTTAAACTTCTGGGTACTTGAAAGAGAAACAACAACACTCATGGTTAATAAAGAAAGTGATGCGTTTGAAAGAATAAGCTTTTAACTGGATACATCTCAAGGTGGGGAATGGTGAATCTTATAGATTCTGGTCAGATAATTGC
Organism: Lepidium sativum; assembly: GCA_023374145.1. Taxonomy (NCBI): domain Eukaryota; kingdom Viridiplantae; phylum Streptophyta; class Magnoliopsida; order Brassicales; family Brassicaceae; genus Lepidium; species Lepidium sativum. Next base: position 16,522 of record JAKUCM010007131.1, on the reverse strand, counting down.
AGCCCTTACGGCAACCTAAGACTATTTCTACACGCTGAAACATCAACTATGGGAATCCCTGCCAATGCTACTTGAGCTACTTTGAGGAGGAGAAACATCTCGTGGTGCAAGCGTTTTTGTATACTATCGCGTTAACTAATGCCCAAGATGAATACCAATGGAAACTAGAGGACAAGCCACTCCCACATTTTTCAACTGGATTTGTCTACCATCTCCTTAAAAAGCATGAACCTGAAGTACTTTGGTCAAAGGCAGTATGGAATTCATGAGGAATCCCGAAACACTCATTTCTAACATGGCTTTTTGTGCTAGATCGATGTCCAACAATGGACATATTATCTTCCTCGCGACTGTAAGGTACTCCTAACAGACTTCTGCGGTGGATTAATGGAATCTCGGGACTATTTATTCTTCCTCTGCAACCAATCCTGGGCAATCTGGAACACGATCTCTCAACACTGCACAGTCGCATCTTCTCGGGCTTGGATCTGCTGCTCTCGATTTCTCCACTGTGACCCACTAATCCTCTATTGCTTGTCATCTCAATAATTGCAGGTTCTCTTTACTCTCAACTCCCAACTACTTGATGACTCTCTCACTCACCAAGAAAGCTGGCGCTTCATATTATGGGCCTCTTCTCTTTTGGCCAAACTGTATCTTCCTCTTAATTATTCTATTGGATTTAGTTGGTTTCTTGAATTATGTGTTTAATCGGCTTTGCCCCAATTGTCATTGAGACATATGTTTTTTCTTTTATGCAATTAAATAGGGTGGGTCTTCAATCTTCACCTCCGGATCTGTTCAACTCTTACTGTGGTTGCGGTTCTCTCCCATTGGCAGTTGTCTCCTCTTCTGAATTTCTTATTTCTTGGATATGATGCTCGTCGGAGTTTCAAGGTTCAAAGTTAAGCGTGAAGCTTTGGCCGATTTCCATGGTTGTCACCGGATATGGAGTTTCTCTGATTATGGAGGGTCTCGGGATGTACACATCTGCTTCTCCTCTTCGCTTTTACCTAACTTTTAATTGATTTGGTTTTAGTCTAGCTATGGGTAAGGATTTACTTGTTCGATACCTCTCTTCATGTAAATTGCTTTGTTAATACTCTCCTCTGCCTATACATATCTTGGCTAGATATGATGGAGTTTAGGTTGTGGGTTATTTTGCTCCTTTGATTTTAGTAATAGCTCCTTTGGCTAACAATTCATTTAAAACCTGAAATCATTACATATGGGCTTGAGTGGTGAAATCGAGAGCATCTATATTAATGAAAGGAAGGTCTTGAGACCTCTTAAATTATCTAACTCATCTATCTCAAACTCTTATATTGTTACCACATCATCTTATGTTTTACAAATATTTTTGTTTTATAAAAGAAAACAAAAACAATTATTTGTTTAATCACATTACTTGCTGTAATATAGACATTCAAATGTCTCACATTAAATTAAGTTACATGTGAAACTTCTTTACAACTCGATTTTACGTGACCGGAAACTTCCCGGTCCGGTTTGGAAACGACACAGTCTCTAATTAATATAAACGCCAAATATGTTATATAAAACACTTTATTCGTTTTATTCTATTTTTTTACTAATAAAAGGAAGATTTTGAGACCTTTTAAGTCATCAAACTCATCTTTCTCAACCTCCTATATTGTTGTAGCATCATCTTATGATTTTCAAATATTAAAAAAAAAACAATTATTTGCTTAATCACATTACTTGCTGTAATATAGACATTCAAAGATCTCACATTAAATTAAGTTACATCTGAAACTTCTTTACAACTCGACTTTACGTGACCGGAAATTTCCGGTCCGGTTTGGAAACGACACAGTCTCTAATTATTATAAACGCCAAATATGTTATATAAAACATTTTATTCGTTTTTATTCTATTTTATATACAAAGATTTCAGAAAGAAAGCAAATAAAGAGACATGAAACCACAAGCAGCTAATTAATGACTACCCAAAGTAAAGACTCCACTAACCCCACTAAGTGGGAGACATTTATTTCTGCTTTGATCAATATGTAACAATGGAAATAATTGATCCTAATGAAAGTGAAGCAAGTAGTGATAGTCGTTTAGAGTGACGTGGCATTAGTATATTACTAATGTTTAGTAATGTTTTCATATTCCCCCCTTAATCACAACCAATGGCCTAAACGTGAGAGATCAATGACATAGTTGATTCATATTCCCCCTTTAGTCACAACCAATGGACTAAACGTTAGACATTAACTAAATGTTACATTAAATTCTCCCCACTTTGTAATTACTCACCAAAACCCACTATCTCACATTAAATTTACATTTTTGTATATAAATATTAGTCCCTCGCCTCAGCTTCTCAAACTATTCGAGAGATAACAAACCACCATATTAACGCCTCCATCTCCACTTACCAAAAGATGACACCACAAATTACCGAACAGTCTTCCAAATCATTCACTTTTGATATGTTTGATGAAATAGACAGCCAATTTTGTAGTGAAGAGGTCATTGCACGATTCCTGCATCATTGGGAAGCTAGGAATTCCAAAAAGAGCAATATTCTAATGGGCATTGAACTCCTCCTATTGGACTCCAATGTACATTGAAATCTATTTCTTCTAAATATTATTTGGAGTTTTATAGGATTTGAATAATAGATCAAACGTTTTTGATATTACTGTTAACAAAAGATAATGTTTGATGAATATATTTGAAACTAATCTAGATCTTAATTACACATTTTATTTTATATTAAACCAACACTTTTACAACTTAATAAAATCTAAAATTCTTATAGTATTAGAATACTTTTGAGATGAAAAGGAGGAAAAAAAACCTTTGAAATTTATTAACCCATCAATTCTAAAATCCACCAAAATACTTAAACCTTATCCAATACACCCCATAGACGATTTATTAATTTTCACTAAACTTTGGAAATTCATTGGATATTACTTTCCCAAAAACTTTCGCCAAATATATTAAAAGTGTATGCAATTACAAAAAGTAACTTTAATTATAAGATATTATAACAAATAATATTATAAAATCCTAACAAATTCTAATCAAATTCATAAATGGAAACCACTAACAATTTTCAGATATAAAATTTAGATCTTTACAATTAATTAATTTTTTATAATAGTCCATAATAATATTATATATATTATATCATTTACATTTTATATGATTTATAGGTCTGTTTTATAGTTTATAGGTTTAAATCTAAGTCCAGGTGGACAATAATATTCCATGTTTATACAATATTTTTTAAACTATTTAGTTAAACATAGTTTCAGTTATATCTAACATTCTAGATAATTTATATTAAATTTATCAGAGTCGACTACTAATATTTATATATACAATAATTAATGGTAAATACATTAATATTTAATTATTACTTTATTGATATATAATTTAACCACCGCATATATATTCTATTGCAAAATTGTAACACATACTTTATCCAAAATTTATTAATAGATAATCCAATTTATTAACCCAACAATTCCAAAATCCACCAAAATACTTAAACCTTATCGGGGAACACTAGATTTATAAGTCTTATCGTGGAAAAAATACTAATATTAAGTTGTTTATTATATATCTAGATTTTGTCATTCATAAATCAAAACCCTCTAATTACCTGAAACCGAACCTTCTTATTCGTCCAATTCTTCATCTCTTTTTATAGCAACATATCTTTAGTTTTACCATTCTAAATAATAATAAAATTATTCCTTTCTGATTTACATACATTTCATTCTAGAAATACAACACAAATAACAAAATTTGACAAGTTACCCAACAAATAAACTACACATAAATGTTTTTAAACCAAAAACCGTACGTAGCTCGGTCAATCCCCTAGAGTCAATATGCAATCAAAGGAGCAAGATAATCAATATGCACATTGTATTGCAATCATTTCAGGTTTTAAATGAATATAATCAATATGCATAAAGAGTCATGGTCAACAAAAATGCAAACGTAAAACTCGATTACTTTTCGTTGAAACGATGACGTTTCGTCATTGACATCTTCATCGCTTTTTGTTTAGTCGATTTTGCCGCCGTCACGGCGAAATCTTACTTCGGAGAATACAACCGAAGAAATCAGATCTGAGGATGGAAATAAGTCTGAAGAATAACAAACTGATCGCTATAGGGTTTCTCTTGATCCACTCTATCGCCATTCTGATTTTCACGCGTGGGTTTCTTCTTACTCGAACAGAGCTTCCTTATCATAGTACTTGCTCCGACGTGTCTCTCTCTCCTTGCCTTGCTTCTCCACGTCCAAATCACGATTCGAACTCCAATTCCAGCACAAGTCAGAATCAGCCGAAATGTTGGAACAAACCGGTTGTCGATCGCGTCGTCATCATCGTCTTGGATGCTCTCAGGTTTGAAGACTGATTGGTCTTGTTAAATTTTCAGTATCAATATCATATATACATAAGCATTTCGTGATGTTCTAGTTTTTTGTTATTTTCAGAATCGACTTTGTTGCCCCAAGTGCTTTCTTCCCAGGTGAGTTAGCAATATCTACGTGTGTAGATTGCCTGTTAGTGATCTGAGTATTGAAACTAGTAACAATTATCTAATTGACAGAACCAAAGCCATGGATGGACAAATTGACAATCTTGCAGAAGCTTGCATTTGCTAACGAATCGTCTGCTAAGATCTTTAAGGCTTTTGCCGACCCTCCCACAACGAGTTTGCAGCGTCTCAAGGTTCCAAATTTTATACAATTTGTAATTTGTCTACTACATGGATTGCTTCAGCTCTTTTCAAATTCTTGTGTGTGAATCTTTTTGCTGCAAATTCAGGGATTAACAACAGGTGGATTGCCTACTTTTATCGATGTTGGGAATAGTTTCGGTGCTCCTGCCATTATCGAAGATAACTTCATCAATCAGGTTTATGTTTATCTCAATAAACAAAGTCTTTGTTTTCTAATGCCACTTCGATTGGTTGCATGGTTATATATGAATGGATTCTCTCTATGTATAGTTAGTGTTAAATGGGAAACGGGTGGTGATGATGGGTGATGATACTTGGACACAGTTGTTCCCTAATCAATTTCAAAAGTCGTATCCTTTCCCTTCCTTCAATGTTAAAGACCTTGATACTGTAAGTGATTAATTATTTTGTTCCTTTACTATCATGTTTCTTTCCAAGATAACTTTTGTGAGTAGAGCCTATGTAAGTGTTAAACTGTATGATATTGCTCGTGGTTTTACAGGTTGACAATGGATGCATTGAGCATCTACTTCCAAATCTTTACAAAAACGACTGGGACGTTCTAATTGCACATTTTCTTGGTGTGGTATGCTAGCAATTATTGTTTGATCTTTTTTCTTTGTCATCTTACTATTCATCCCCTTGAATTATCTAATTTCATATTTGCAGGACCATGCTGGGCACATATATGGAGTGAATTCCATCCCAATGATTAATAAGTTGGAGCAATATAACACAGTTTTAGAGGTAAATTTAGTACCTTTCCTTCCCTGTTAAAAATGGTTGCAACAAAAGTTAACCATCTTACCGTTAACTTTTAATTGCTTCCTCAGATGGCAATTAGTATATTATATAGAAATCTTGTTTCATTTTCACTTTAACTTTCCTCCTCTAGAAAGTTGTCAATATATTGGAGGCCCAGGCGGGGCCAGGTGGTTTGCATGAGAGTACTATGCTTATTGTAATGGGTGATCATGGACAGACATTGAATGGGGATCATGGCGGAGGGACTGCCGAAGAGGTAAGAAATTGTGTTTCTTCTACTACTAACTCTGCTTTTAAATTATTAACCCACCTTTACTTGTAAATCCCTGTACAGGTAGAAACATCCATGTTTGCCATGAGTACGAAGAGACATACAACATCAGTTCCTCCTGAGTTTGATACCTCATCTTGTAAACAAAATACGGTAATTGTGACCGGCGAGGTCATAAGATTTTGACTTTGAGATATTTTATTACTGGGATTATATTGGATTCCTCTTAATGTCAGGATGGGAAGGAAATTTGCATCAGCTCCATTGAGCAGGTCAGTATCAAATTTTTGTGCAATGCCTTTCCTTTGCCAGACTTATTAATTTTGATCTATCTGCAGCTTGATTTTGCGGCAACATTGTCAGCTTTGCTTGGGATTTCTTTTCCTTTTGGAAGGTGCCTTGTAAGGATCATTGTCAAACTTAGTTTGCTGCTTCTGTTCTGAAAAATTTCCGCCTGCACATATTAATTTTTGTAACAGTTTGTTACAAATTTCAAAATTTCAGCATTGGGCATGTCAACCCTGAACTCTATGCCCTTGGTTCTGGCAGCTGGAATTTGGATAACATTAAGTTGGGCTATCTTGACACCCAGTCAGCCTTAAAAGAGTGGATGAAAAGTTATGTGAATGTCCTTTGTGTGAATGCTTGGCAGGTAACAGTATCCTTTGTTTGAAATTCCAAGTTCTTGTAATGATGTTCTGTTTTTGGATTCTCATTTTTCGATTCCATTAATCTGTAGGTGAAAAGATATATAGATGTATATTCTAATTCGTCAGTTGTTGGTTTCTCTTCGGATGATATATCGAGTATATCAGATCTATATTCCACAGCAGAACAGAATTGGTCTAATTCTGTCAAACACATATTGATTGGTGGAAATGGTGATGAGGACAGTAAAAATATGTCTGCCCTTAAAGATCAAATTGCAGCATATTTGAATTTCTTCTCAAGCGTCGTGGAACTTGCCCGGTCTAAGTGGACAGAGTTCAATCTGAATCTAATGTTTACTGGGTTTGGGATATTGGTTATATCACTCATCCTTCAGCTTCTTTCTGTTTTCCATGGCGACAAATCTTATGCAGTGAATTCTGGGTTATCCACTGGTGCAGCTTTCACTCTCTTTATAGTAACGATTCGTGCATGTAGCTTTCTTTCAAACAGCTATATTTGTAAGTTTCAAGTAATTTTAAGGCTGTGCTTTCTCCTTCATTTCTCTTAATGCTAACATAGAAGTTTTGCGTCAATAGTGGAAGAAGGAAAAGTTGCAAACTTTCTCCTGGCAACAACTGGACTTATCAAGCTGCGATATTCAATTATGCGAAAAACAATGTGGAAAGAAGTCAGTGTCTCTTTAGTGGTTATTACCTTTTAAGTTGCTTATCGGGTAATAATATTCAGTTATCTTGTCTGCAGGCTGTTATATTTCTTGCAATGGTTTCTGTTCTCAGAGTGTCGATAGATATTGGGTTGTCGAAGCAAGCTGCAACTTCTCAGTTTATGAGTAGCTCACCATCGTGGATGCTTGGGATTGCTCCAGATCATCCAGCATTGACATATGCGATTGAAATTGCACCCATTCTATCTGTGATCATACTCATCTGCATGCTTTACATTGCTACAGCTAAGCCACCCAGTGAAGGGCCGTGGAAGTATCTGACTGCTGGTAGTATGATAAGCTACTTTCTGTTAGCTTTGTTCTGGGCTTCAGAGTCCAAGATATTTGGTTTAGATTGTTTACTTCAAGTGAGTGGAGGAAAAAACCGCATCCCTCAAACGATTTATTTTATAGGATTGGTGCAGCTCTTCCTCTTAGCTTCTGCCCGTATTTGCGGAGGACAAGACACGAATTGGACCACCAAAACTGTCGCTCTTGTATCTGCTTGTAGTACGCCAGTGATTCTGTTGTCGGGAAAGCAAGGATCAATGCTTGCATTAGCATATTTTCTGGCTGGTAGTATATTATTCACACTTGTTGATTCTCAAAGCAAATAGATTTATAACAAAGATGGCAACAAGTCACTTTTTACTCATGCTGTGAAATCTATGTAGGCTATTGTATAGTGAGGCTGGAGGGTGTAGAGAAAAAGACCCAATCAGATGGACAGAACAAGTTCTCGAAACTAAATCCCCTCTCTGTGATGCAATGGAGTCTTCTTTCTATATGCATGTTTTTCGCAAGCGGGCATTGGTGCGCCTTTGATGGGCTACGTTATGGAGCTGCATTTGTTGGGTAGGTCCAACTTCCATAAGCTCATACAACAATCGTCTTTTTCTATACGATGGTTTGCTTACGTATTTTATACAGGTTTGATGAGTTTGTGCTAATACGCCAAGCCATTCTTTTGACGATCGAAACATTTGGATTCTCAATCATCTTTTCTGTATTTGGACTTCCTCTCCTCATATCGATCCACTCACAAACTCCTGAGGCTCGTGGCATAAGGCACCACCAATTGTTTAGAGTAAAGCGTCTTCATATCTATTCATTTTTGGTATCTATGTAGAAGAAATTCAACAACGTCATGTTAATATCAGAAATTTTATTTTCATCAGATGTATATGCTCTATGGAGTTATATCCGCGACTACTGTAACAGCTACAATCCTCTGCGTCACCATCCATAGAAGACATCTGATGGTAAACACAGAAAGATTCACTCAAATCAAAGGCTCTTGTGCTGTTTCTGTAACTAAAACATTTCCCTCGTGGATTCTTGCAGGTTTGGGGTTTATTTGCTCCAAAGTTTGTCTTTGACGTTGTTGGTCTCATTCTCGCGGATCTACTCATCTGTTTGGCTTCAGCTTACTATCTTTGATTCATACAGGCAACTGATGACGATATAACAGTAGATTTTACCACGTACAATTGTTTTTGAACTTCTCTATAGATGTAAAAACAATGATCAGAGTTCCTGTTTCCAGTGCTGATAAATTAAAAAGTTTCAATTTTGATATACATTACCAATCCCTTACTCTACCTTGGGTAACTGAGAGACTGCTCATTTGCTCACTACAATAAGAAATGCAATCTGCAAGAATTCTCTTGTAGCTTAGCCTCCACTGCACAGACAATCTCCATTTGCTCATCATCCTGTTAGTTTTCCTGGAAAATTCAACAGCTTTCCCAGAAAAACCATTGGCATCCCACAAATGATTCACCTCGAGAAAAGTGTGTATTTCACTGCCAAAAGCTTCTATTTCTTTCTTCACCAGATGCAATTTGAGATCTTGAAGTTTATCAATGTTATGAAGAAGCACAGTGTCCTCTGGAACAGAGGTTGGAAGATCCCTCAAAATACTTCTACATTTCTCTGAAATCCACTTCATGACTAGAATCTCATTCTTAACCGATATCTGAGATCCAGCGTAAACAAGGAGCATAATCGACTTGTCACGCTGGCTTTGTGGTATCAGCCACAGTCTCAATATCGATACAAGTGCAAAAGACGGCTTACCATCATGATAAATGAATAAAGAATCTTTAGCCCATGACGAGGCAAGAGAATAAAGGCTGGTTTCCAAAGGAATGAAGACCTTGTCATTTGTGTTCTCTTCCAACATAAACCCGTAGTGCTCAAGAAGCTCTATATTTGTGTAAGTCCCATAACATAGAAGAACCTACACCCAGAAATACAGTCCCTCACCATTTAGTATCTTTCTATCTTATGCTTCACAGCTGTAACAATGCTACTTACACAAATTGTACCTGTTTTCCTTGCTGATAATTTCTTCTCGCATAAAGGCAATACGCATTGGCATCTTCCTCAAATCCACCATCTGCGAGCCTTTCAGACTGTGTCTCAACAAGAACTCCTGCTTCTTCCACACCATTCTAGCACTCTTGATTAGTAGTGGAAACAGGCTGAGGAGATAATGTCTCGGTTGTATCCTCAGGACCTTCGGAGGTATTCACATCATGTCAGGAGCATCGTAGTTAAACAAGTCACCCACATGACACAAGCAGTCAGCACTATCTCATGGTATATGCAGCGTCCGTGAGGATATCTTCAAACAGAATAACAGTTCGAAGCTGAAAGTTTATAGAATGTAGGCAAGAGTCATGAAGGCCTAAGCTTAACACAAGAGTTCATCAATTATCAAGAATTTCTCGAACATCTTTCAAGTGACAGAGGAAGTGTGCTTACCGTTGCAGAAGCCCAAATCCATGCCTGGAGGCTCTGAAACTTTGGCTTGAGATTTAACACCTTCATCAACGATACAGGTTCCTTCCACTCAGACTGAGACTTGGCTATGGCTTTCTCAGTAGCCCAAGTAGCATCTTCAACCGAAGGATGTGATTGCAAAAGTCAACTTATAGAGTTGAAAATCAGCAGAAAAAAGAAAGAAAGAAAGAATATGATCTTAATCTATAAACATGAGATCTAACCTATTCAAAAACAAAAGTAAAACACAAAAGTGTACTGAACACAGAACTTGTAAGGCTTGCTTCTCGAATTCCCCAAATGTAGCCAAGAGATCATAGTCACGAGGTAAATGCACCATATATGGGTGCCAGAAAGAGCTCTTCCCCTTGCTCATCTCATACAATAAGCATACAGTCAGTATCTGCAATTCCAACGATTCTGAGTGATTAAGATTTTCTCAGATAGAAGACAGAACACTTTGAATTGGTCAAGAGAAAAAGAACCTGAGTCGAAGAAAGTGATCCGTGGAGATTAACTGCATCGTTCAACCTCCGATCTCTTGCGACCATGGATTCTGTAGTAGTCATCAACGCGTTTCTCGGGACTTTTAAAACCAATTCTCCTTTTTTGAGATCACGAACAGCACCCAAACCTCTCCTAATTTCATCAATCGGGAAATGAGAAGACAATCTAAAAAAATTTCAACCAAAATCGAATTCAGTTTCACGATCCCGCCAGCGAGAGGGAAGTTGGCGACGGAAAGAGAATGGCCGAGACATGAATCACTAAATCGAGAAGAATCGATGGAATCTGAAATGCCAAGCTCTGCTGCCCATCGCAGGAAAGTTTCCATGGTTTACAATAATTTGGTTAAAAATAATAGAGACTTGCAAAGATAATATTATTGGGGAGCTAAAATTCTTAAGTATTACTAAATCAGTATATACATTAGAATAAATGAATTAAAAAATATATTTTAATAATAAAATAAATTAAGAAATTCATTAAAATGTTTTCAATAATAGTGGTCTAAGAACCTAAATAAAATTATATTTTTATTGGCTCTAAACCCAATAAAAATTCTTAAAAATTATATAGTTAATTAAAAATTTCATGAAACTAAAAATTATAAACTGGTATAAGCAAGGAAATGTGAATTACATATAAAAAGCAATTATCCGACTCTTTGCAATTGAAGAATATGTCCCAAGGTCCCACTTACCAACCCAATGGCCACAATTGTTGAACTCAGAATCATCTGTATCAACACCACTCACTGTTACTCTTAATAACACAAAAATTACAGAACCTAATTTCACCTAATTATTTCAATAGATTAAGAAGAGGAGACAAAAAAAGGCGAAACTTATATACCTGTGTTCTTGTAGCTTTGTTTCCCATTATCTTCATGAAGCATAGAGCTGGCATTACTATTGCCTGAACCACATAAACGATTTATATATAAGACCTGTGTAGAAATCAAACCAATTGTACTTATGGAGCAAATCAAGTAAGGACATGAGATTGAATTCTCCATCTTTCTGGTTTAATGTTCTTACCAAAAAATGGGATAAGGAAAGCAGAACAAACAGACTGACGGTTCCAACTGTCTTCCAAATGGTCATTATCTGACGGTTCAGGAACGTCGAAAAATTCATCTAAGTCGACAAGGCTAGAGCGTTCTGAGGGAGATTTGTCTCTCTCTTCAATTGCATTGTCCTTAAACATTCCATTTTCTCTTCGAGATGAATCACCAAACATACCATCTTCATTCTGGGTTAATCTTGCACTTCTTGACAACTCCTCTGACGACAGATTGGGAGGAAAGCTTCCGTGTCTTGCCCTAAAGAGCTCTCTCAGGGCTGAATCAACCAATAAAAATGTTATGATAAGAGAAAAGTGTTAAAAGTAAGCCAGTTTTCCTTTAAGAGATTTGGCATCTACCAGAAAGTCTTCTAAGCATTTTCGTGGTAATAGATCTAGCTAGGGATGGCTTCACATAAGCTATCCAGGACTTCCAATCAACAACAAGCATGTGCTTCACGACCAATTGTTTTCCATCGTGTATGGGAGAAATCACATAACCGCCACCTGTGATTACAAAGGAGAAAGTGTCATCTTGCTTTGATTATCATTCCAAAATTGTAATTGAAAACATGAGTTACATAAAGAGACCAATAGTTGCAACGGAAAGTATGGTGATCATGTATTTCCTATTATTTTAAGAGACATTCCACAAAGCAGGCTTTTGTGGAATATGAGAAGTTTAACTTTACTTTAAAAATTTATATCTTCTCTTAAAAAAGAATCTAATTGTAAAGAGCAAAAAAGATAAGTCAGTTTTCGCAAGCACCAAGGTGTATTCAGAAACATTAAAAGGCGGAGATGTCAGATTTAAATGACACCACAGTGCTGATGAGTAGTTGCAAGAACAACCATGTAGAAAATGTAGCAGAAACTAATATTTGATCATTATTTATAACTAGGCATACATTACTTTTAAGGCACGCTCGAACATAGCCTCTCTGAAGTGGACACTTCTTGTGAATTACAGAATGATAGAGAATAACTCCGAGAGCATGAACAAAGGAGGATAGAAAGTTAGTTAGTCGAACATCTAGCAAAACTGAACGAATGTGTATTATTAAGTGTTACAAACCACATGTTCCATCATCTTCCCTTCTCTAGTAACGTCGCAACAAAAAATATCTCTCTTCATCCGCCTGTTACTACACCAAGTTAGTAATAAGATACACATAGAAGCTAACACTAGCAGAATAAGCTTTTCTCGGATTTTCTTTAATCCAGGGTCAATCTATGTCTCTATCACCCTAACACTTGAAGTTTTGATGCAGAACCAAGTAAATAGGGAAATAGATTAGTTCCATCCTTCTAAACCCTATACTTTCATCTATTTGCTCGATATAAACAAGTCTAGAAAGAAGAAAGATAAGAGAAGCAAGACTATACACCTTCATCTGTAAATGCAGAAGCTTAACATGAGCAACAATGGCATGAGATGTCACGGTGGTTGGCGTTGCTCTAATTTTTCCAACTTCTCATCTCCTGATACAATAAGCAGTAATCATGAATACACCATTGAACACGAAAATTCTTCGAAGTAGGCATGCAATCCTAAAATCGAACAACTCGAAAAGTCAAAAAATCAAAGAACCCTAAAATCTAAAATTGGACAGCCCTAACTAGTACAAATAATCGGAATCGTATCTACATGGTTAGAGTATATGAAACCCCACCGATTTTAGAGATGAATCCTTTGAAGTCTAACCAACGATCGTCGGAAATTCCGGTCTCGCCACTCGCCAACGACAAAGAAGGCTTCGCAACCTCGAGATGATGATCCTCAGAGGACTCGCCGGTGACTTTATGTGGCTCGAGACATGAAATCGCCAAAAGAAATGAGATCCGAAAAATAAGACCCCAAAAGACTTTTTTCCCAACTACAAACTCATTATCCAATCACAATAGGCCACATCACCAATTCTTAAGAGTTTTTAAATTTCTCTAATAAGAACCGGTCATTACCCAAAATAATCACTAATCATTTTTTTAATTGCCAAATATCATTAAGAGACCCTCTTAGAACAAGCAATGGAGTTGCTCTTAGCCACACAGTTTTTCAGAATAATACGAAAATGTCCTGAAGCTAGTGTTCTACAACATGCACTCGTCAATTGGGTAAATCCGGTTTGGTCTAATTGATAATTTTGGTTTTCAGAATTATTTTGGATTTCGTCCAAAATAACTCAAAGTATTGGGGGTGGGGAAGTGGATGAAATTGATTTATGACTACATATCAATGGTTCATGCAGTTTAAATTAATCATTGTAATTAGTGAAGATTTGATGTTGGGTTTTCTAACACAATAAAAGAATGATTTATTATCTCCCTCGTGAAAAAGTACCAGAGAGCACCAAAGTAAAACTGGTAAAAAATCTGGTACCAGAGAGCACCAAAGTATGCAGAGGAGCATTATGATTCCCCTCTATCCAAGCTTTTGCTTCTTCACTAGCATTAGCTACTAGAACCTTATCGTCTCCCTTGCTTCCTTTAAAGATTGTTGCGTTTTGTTGTTTCAAATATTCCACAATACCCACGGTACAACACTTCCCTGATTGGTACATTTCCGGTTAGATTCATCTTTGTCTATCACGTATTCAATGTAGCTAACCAAAGAAGTTTGAATACCACCAGGGATATTAATGTTAGGTACTTTATCCCATGCTATCCTAGCCGATATGCATTCGAAAAGAATGTGTGCAATGGATTTATCGTTCCCATTACAGACTGGGCACATGACTTGGACCTATAAACCTCAAGTCTTTAAACATTCACCGACAGACTGGGCACATGATTTGATGTTTTTATGCGTAAACTAATAATCGGTAATAAGAATTGTATTCAGAGAACATGACCAGAATTTTTGGAATCAGGAATGGTACGTGAATCTTGATACTAAAATTTACTTCCTGAACTATTTCCAAAATACGAGTAATCAAAAATGAAGACTATTATTATAAATTATATAATTAATCTAACAAAAAAACCAATATATTACAGATATACCAATGTTCAATACACAAAAAATACAAAATTACACGGTTATGATTTGTAAATAAATGACCAACATTACCACTAAGTCATGCATTATCTCACAGATCAAGTTTCACAGCCTAGATGATATAGGAACTTAGCTAATAAATCGATCAGTTGTGCCCTAGTGCTGACAAAAAATAATAATATTGTTATGGATTTAATCTTAATTATTTGAAACATATCTAATATTTGAATCCGAAATATCTTAACATTTTGTTAACGTAAACAACTACCCAACAAACATTAAAGAAATTCTCGAACCCATTCTCAACCATTTTCTTTACCCATTTAGATATTATTTTTAGATCTGGACGGAAAATTGTAATTTCTCATTCCTGGAAGATACAAAAATTTGGGTAAGGGAACGGGACAAAATAGGACGGGAATCCTGATATACACAAGACTATCTAGAACAAAAATAAAAATAAAGCAATTGAATTTAGAATAAATTGAAATGAAAAATAAAGTATTAGATTTTAGTATTTTTTTAAGGATAAAAAGAAATCATGAACGAAAAAAAATAAGATTTATGAGTATGCTCCAATTGATTCATAAATTTTCGGTGAAAACCGGTTCAAAGAAATCAAGTTTTAAGTTAAGAGAAAAGAAGTACATAACGTGACTGACAAAAGAAAAAGAAAACAAGTACAAAAGAATCTGCAAAATAAGAGGAAAGAATATTCATCGAGTTTCTTACGGTTCAGAAACAAAGTGGTAGCTTAGCAAACATATCATGTGGCGAGTGCCAAATTTGTTTTAATGGTCGAATAAAGAGAAATAAAGTAGCAAGCATAGGAGCACACTATATTTATACGAGTTCAGGTCTCAAATCTCGAATGAGTATCTTACGTCCCGGTTTGATGGCACAAGCAATCCACTATAATTTTCGTTAGTTACATATGTTTACAACGCACTCCTTTTATAGGAGTTAAAACATAAAGCAAAGAACAAGATCTTATAAAGATCTTATGTCCATCTCTTATCAACCTAACTAACTCTTATCAACAAACTCTCTTTATCAAATCTCATAGAAAGATTGATCCGGCTACTTCCTAGAGATAACCGAATAACAATCATTAACCAATGACCTTCAATTGTCTCTTTGTACCATAATGAACCAAAACCGGTTCATGATTAAGTGTGTTGCTTGTCATCACTTTACATTCTCCACCTTGACATCAATACACCTCCGAGTTTGTTTCTTTGTACCACCAAACATAACCAAGTATTTAGTGCTTGATTACTTTGAGTAAAGCTAGAGCTTACTCAAGTTTCTGAACCGCGATCACCTTAGTAAGCATGTCGGCTGGATTCTTAGAAGTATGTATCTTCTCCACACTTACTTCTCCATGTTCAAATACATCTCTAATGAAATGCAACTTCACATCAATTTGTTTCATTCTCTTATGAAACACATTGTTCTTGGCAAGAAATATTGCACCCAGCTCTTCCGCTAATCATTTCAGCCAAATCCCTTCCTTAACCGCTTCTACTAAAGCTATGTACTCAGGCTCGGTTGTTGAGAGAGCAACAATGTGTTGAAGACTCGATTGCCAGCTCACGGACACCTGCGGTGAATACATATCCTATG
This sequence comes from Lepidium sativum, assembly GCA_023374145.1. Taxonomy (NCBI): domain Eukaryota; kingdom Viridiplantae; phylum Streptophyta; class Magnoliopsida; order Brassicales; family Brassicaceae; genus Lepidium; species Lepidium sativum. Next base: position 392 of record JAKUCM010007131.1, on the reverse strand, counting down.
GTTTATCTTCTCCAATCCAAATATTTTGTATTATTTAAAATTTGAAGTATTTGGAGGGAGGCACACGAACTTGCAGCATTAAGTTACACTACGTGTCGAGCCATGTAACCATGTAAATGGTGACTACATATAGGAAAAGGTAATTGCCTATCTTATTGATTATGAGTAGTAAGCTTATATATACATTACAAGATATGTGTATAAGGAAAGTATATGTATGTACATGAATATAAAGAGTAGTATAGGTGTGGGCATATGGTTATTCGGTTCGGTTTGGTTCGGTTTGTTCGGTTCTCGGTTCTTCGGTTCTTCGGTTCTTAAAATAATGCAACCAATGGATACTTTCTAAAATTCGGTTCGGTTTCGGTTCGGTTCTCCTCGGTTCCGGTTCC